>CM019702.1:33243595-33280859 GCA_009760885.1 Achatina immaculata
TTGTTCTTGAATTCATTCCACTTTATTTCACGTAGGCATTTGTTTTCAAAAGAGTCTAATTTCTTGTCTATTTCTTTAGTTGATTTCCAGCTTTCGCATGCATAAGTGAGGTTGGATATTAACATTTGAATTGAATACTCTTAACTTGGTTTTTGTGCTTATAACTTTTGAATGCCATATGTTCTCAAGATTCTTGAAGGTCAGTGCTGCTTTGGCAATTCGAATTTTAACTTCTTTTCTGGTGTTACCATTGTGGTCTATGTAGCTGCCGAGATATGCAAAATGGTTTACTTCTTCAATAGCTGTTCCTTCTGCGTATATTTGTCCTTCGTCGTTAATGAGAACCTTCATTATTTTTTGTTTTATCCTTGTTAATTTCAAGTCCTATTTTACTAGCCATTGAAGACAAGGTATCTGTTTTTACTTGCATTGATTTCGTACTGTCACTGATAAGAGTTATGTCATCTGCAAAATCAAGATCTTCCAGTTGAGTCTCACGTACCCAATCAATGCCCGTTTTACCTTTGCAACATGTTTTCATTATGAAGTCTATGGCAATTCCAAAAAGCAAGGGAGATAATATACATCCTTGTTTCACGCCTGTTTCAATCTACAACCATTCACTCATTCCTTCGTCTGTATTTACTGCACAAATATATCCATTGTAGAGGTCACTAATCATGTTGACAGTCTTAGATGGTATTCCATATATTATTAAAATCCTCCACAATTATTAAATTCTCTGCGTATGAAGTTCAAGATTAACCGTCTTTGCTTTTCAACATAATCTTGTAATATTAATCTAAGAGTAAATATCTGGTCGAGATAGCTTCTCCCTTTTCGAAATCCAGATTCACATTTCTTTAAATTTCCAACTGCATTCTGCTACATATACTGCACTCTCATTTTTCAACCCCACTCATTCCGTGCAGTTTTAATGTTATCTCCGCCTTTCTCTGTAACAGCTTCCAGGTGTTTATAGCTTTCTTGCCTCTTTCTGTACCCCCCCCCCCCTTTCCCCCTTTCCCCATTACTGTTATCTTGCCATGTATTGATAGTAAATCTGGTGCGAGGAAAGCGAAAAGAAGAGAGAGAGAGAGAGAGAGAGAGAGAGAGAGAGAGAGAGAGAAAGAATGAATAATCTTTATTTTTAAAGGGTAAAGAATTGGGCACGTAGGTCCCTCTTACATTCTCCCCTTCATCACTCCATCTTTCATTCTTTCCACACACTCGATTTAATACAAATATACAAATTAAACTAGGAAAAAACATATCAAAAGAGTGTAATATTTAACTATTACACTCAAAGTAAAAGAGAAGAAGTAATTAACCTAATAAAATAGCTCTCACGCACACATACACACACAGACATATACATAAAAATACATTGTAAATACAGATCTTCTAACATGTTTTTTTAACAAACATTAAAATAATTTCTAACAATATCTAACAAGTTACTTTTCGAACTATGTCATTTTAGTACTTGATGGTTGGCGAGTCATGTGTTGGAGAGTGCTGGTTATTCTATGGAGGCACAAAATTACAAGCAAGTAAATAATGAAACAGGTTTGGGTTAAAGGATGAAGTATTACCAATGGATTTTAAATGGTAGGGGAGGGTGTTCCAGAGCTGTACTGCAGAGTATGCAAGGCTTTTCTTGTACAGATCAATCCTGGGTTTAGGAAGAAGACAGTTTTTTAAACGCTGGCTATGTTTAGTGTTATATGTAAACAGTGACCACAAGTAAAGTGGAGCACTGTGCGACAGAATTCTGTGAACAAACTTAACTTTGTTAAAAATGATTCTATTTTTGAGGGGTAGAATTTTGAGTTGTTTTTTGTTGATCTACAGTCTGTACTGGGTGTTTGTCACAAATCAGATTTATTGCTCGCTTGTGAAGTGAGTGGAGCCTTTTTGTGTTTGAGACTGAGCATCCATCCCAGATTATGGAACAGTAATCTAAGTGTGTTTGTATGTGTGATATGTAGTATATCTTTCTTGTTTCTCTGTCGACAAAGTGTTTAATTTTGGCTAATTGATAAACTTTCTGTGCAATGAAGCTTGTTAGGTTATGTACGTGAGAATTCCAAGTTAAATGCCGATCAATGATGAGTCTAGAGTTTTATGTTCATGAACATTTTCTATTGCCTTAGTCCCAGCACAAAGCTGTAGTGAAGTTTTTGTTGCATTCTGCAGTTTCTGTCTTGTAGTGATGAGCATGGATTTTGTTTTGTTGGTGTTTATCAACATATCATTTTTATTACTCCATTTAATCAAACTGTTTATATCATTTTGGAGCGTTGTCTGTAGTTTATTGACGTCATACTCACTATTGTAAACAGTACAGTCATCAGCAAAAAGATCACATGAAGAGTGCTTTAAATGTAGTGGTATGTCGCTCATATAGGTAGCAAAGAGAAGAGGACCAAGAATGGAGCCTTGAGGAATATCAGTATCAACCACAGACGAGCCAGATAGTTTGTTACTAAAGCAAACTACTTGTTTTCTACCTGAGAGAAAAGATGTAATAAATTTGGTTAGGTCAGGGTGTAATCTATAACCTTCCAGCTTTTTTGCAAGAATTTCATGATCAATCGTATCGAAGGCTTTCTTGAAATCAACAAAGACAGCACCACACAATTTGTCATCATTTATATTAGACAATCAGCTTTCTGTCATTTTAGTTAATGCTGTGTGGCAGGAGTAATTTGTCTAAAACCTGACTGACTATTAGTAGATTGTTTTCTTGCGTGTGGAGCAGTGTTAACTTTTGTATATGCTTTTCAAGAGGTTTAGATAGTGATGACAGAATGGATATGGGTCTATAGTTTGAGAGGTCACTAGTCTGTCCAGATTTAAAAAGAGGGAAAACTTTGGCGAGTTTAAAAGCGTCAGGGAAATAATGTTTGTCAATGCACAAATTGTATAAGTATGTTAATGTGTCTGTGATAACTGGTGCGGTGCAGCGCAGCGTAGTATCTTGTTACTAATGTCATCACATCCTGCTGAGTTAGTGTTCTTTAAGGACCGGATGTAGTTATATACCTCACCGACTGTGCGGAAAGGAATATTAATTTGTTTTAGCTTTACACATTTACTGTCGCTGAAAGTTTTCATCACGCTCAGGTCGCAATTAGGGGTCGGTAAAGAAGATTTTAGAATACTAATTTCTTCCTTAAAATGTTAACTGAAGTTAGTGCAAGTATGTTCACCATTAAGTGTTTATGAGTCAGACTGCTTCCTTTTATTTACAATAGTATTAATCGCTTTCCAAATTGATTTACTATCAGTTTTGTTTTTCACTGAATTTCTGAAGTAATTTTTCTTTTCCTGCCTAATTAAATAATGCACCTTATTCCTAAGTGAACGATAGCCACTGACATTTCTGCTTTTGTGAGCTTCATCCTGTTTCCTCATGAGTTCCAAGATATCAGGAGTTATCCACGGGGATTTTGTTACGTGTTTTACTCTCGTTTCTTTCATGTGGACATGCTTATCAAAAATATTTCGAAACATCCTGATCCAGTATTCGATAGCCTCATCTGGATTTGTTAACTGAAAAACGTACGTAAGAGGTGAAGCTTTTAGATCAGTTAAAAATAATTCCAAGTTAAAGTTTTTAAAGTTCTATATTTTATGCTGATATGTTTGTGTTTAGGCATTTTATACCCCTTATGTGACCACGTACAGCAGACCGGGTAGTGATCACTCAGCGACACATGAGGGCCAGTACATTCAGTAATCAGACAGATATATATATATATATATATATATATATATATATATATATATAATTGTAATCAAGCTGAGAAGAATTTGCTTCGAAAAGAATGGGTTCATCTGTTAAAGCCAGTCAACTGTGGCAAGCCTAACGCGGCTTTACTGCCCAGAAAATGCGAGAATACGTGGCAATGAAGTGGCAGATAGAATTGCTGGACAGGCTAAAATAAATGGCAGACTGACAATGGACAAAGGGGATACTGCTAAGGTTGTATTGGACAGACTGCGGGGAAATGAAGAGCGGGAATGAAAGAACAATGTAGCTGTGAAAAGACTGGTGGAAGTAGGACAAATTAAAGGTGCTGGTAGGAAATCCAAACTATGTGACAGAAAACGCATAGTGAACAACCAACATTTGACAGGAACTATTAACAAATATACTCTTGGACGGATGCTGCGGCATGCGGCAGAGCATATATGGGGTTTAGCAAAAGCAGTGAAACCGGAGTCTGAATTTTGAACTTTGAAGCCGATAAAAGAGTTGGTGGAACAGATGAATATAGTTGGGTGGAGGGTTTGTAATCTTGTAAAGTGAGGATTCTGGGTTACAAGTTACAGGTGAGAAAAAAGTAGAACTTAGTTGAGAGGGTATAATCACTGTGTAGAAAGGGAATGCAAAGTAAAGCTGAATTTTGAAATTCGTTGACTACTAAAGCTGTTTCTACTTTTGTTTTAAATAGTTTAACATTTTGTTATCACAGCTTTACTGCAGTGACTTCATGTATATTTATGTAATTGCTCTTAGGTAAGGTGACCATACATCCAGCTTTGGGCGGGACAATCCGGCTTGTTTAGACTGGTGTCCCAGCTTCGCCGAAAGTCTTGGCGGGACGCACAAATGTCCTGCTTTGAGCCTGCTAACTTTAAAGTTTAAGAAAATCTGCAAAAAAAAAAAAAAATCCATTAATTTTGAAATGGCGGCGCGTGGCCTACTTTATCAGAATTTATTATTCTGTTTTAAACTTGATAGAAATTTGTGGTACGCATTAATTGGTTGCATCAGAAAATGATCTTGACTTATTCTAGAAACGTTGAACCAACCAGAGTATAGTTGTCTTCCTCGTGACTAATTTAACTAATTGCAGTTAGTGGAAGCTAAATGTTTGAGCCAACGCCAGTTTTATATCGACAGTGGTTTGGCTTTTTGTCACGTTTATTAGTAGTACTGTATTTATTTAGTTATTAAATAAGGTGCATTTCACGTGCATTATTGTTTGTTTAATGTTATTTCTTTTACTGACTTACCAATTTAACATTATGTGGCGGGAGAATGAAAATTTAGCCTCCACTCCGACGATATCTAAACGAGGGTGTAAACTGGATCAACAATTAGAGAGTTCTTTTCCATTCTTAAAGAAGGCCTTTAACCGACAATGACTCCCATATTAGGTGCGACTCTAGCAAATCTGAATTTTCAATTTCGCACGGTGGTAGATCGGATACCACAGCCAAACCTTAAGGACATCCTCGTCCACAGCCACTTGAAGCAGAGCCTTACATATGTTGGCACTAGAAAATGTAACCGCCCCCCCCCCCCCCCCGCTGCGATACCTTCCCGGTAGTCTGGGAACGAAAACAATCACCTTTCCCAAAACTAACCTCACTCTTCATGAGGGGTTCACATGCGAGTTCCGTAATGTGATATACGTCATTGTTTGCAAAAGATGCAGGATAACATATATTGGTGAGACTGGCCTCAGATTAGGGGACCGCATGCAAAAACATCTGTACGACATCGCCCAGCATGCTTCGAAACCAGTCCCACATAATTTCAATGGCCCCAACCACACAGGCAAATCTGATTTTCTGGTAACAGCCATCAAACAATGTCACGCAGATGACACAAGCCGCCTGGCACTTGAGAACCGCTGCATTCAAAATTATGGGACGCCGGAGCCACATGGGTTAAACTCGCTGTTTAGCTACACATAACATTCTCTTCAATCATTATAGTACCTCTCCACTAAGTCCACCCCTTCTTACTTTTCAAACTTCTTCACAGCATCACTCTGCAACACCTCTTCCCCAATCATCTGTTTCAACTTTTCCTAGCTAGGTCAATATTGTATCACTCTCATTCCCCTCCCCGGTTCCCCATCCACCACCCCCAGTTACAGCCCACCCACCACATGTCACAGGTTTCTATTTAAACAGTCTCCACGTTTTATTAAATCCATTCCTGACACACACCGCCGTACAAGTCACACCTTATAATTTACAGCTAAGTACTCTTTTAAAAAAATTTTTTTAAAATAATATTCATGTGAATCTATACTTTATCTCCTCTCTCTATTTCTTCGTCCTATATGTTTTTGTATGATTAAGGCTCACGCCGAAACGTCACAACTTTGTAATCGTTAAGTAATAAAGCTGCTCCTACTTTTTCCTATTTTATGCATTCGGATACCACTGAAGAGTGATCGACATAAGGTAGCTGTGTCAGCAGCACTAACCGCCCGTCCTGTGAACACTATTTCCGACCAGCAACGTTTGGTAGCATGGAAGCCAAATTAGCAGCTGCAGAAGGCACATTTGCGTATTACATCTTATGTCACAATTACAGTTTTCGCTCAATGACTTGCATTAACAAACTGATTCAACATTTGTTTGAGCCGAAGTATGTGTGGGCGCACAAAATGTGATGCAATAATAACTAACGTCCTTTTTTCCATTTGTCATTGACCAACTTCAAGAAAAATTGAAGAATGCAAAATTTGTGACAATAATGACAGATTCCTCAAATCACACAGATATAAAGGTGTTGCCACTGCTTGTGAGATATTTTGTGCTGTCACTGAGTGTCGAAGTTAAGTTTTTAGATCTGCAGTCAACCTCTGGCGAAACATCAGACATAATTTGTGAGTTTCTACTTAACGTATTGAAACAGAATGATCTCACTACAAAATGTTTGGGTTTATGTGCTGACAATGCGGCGGTGTTCAAAGAAAAGAACAAAACAATGTATTTGCGAAATTAAAATATTAGATTAGAGGAAAACTTGTGGGGATTGGCTGCGCAGCTCACACTGTCCACAATGCAATGCAAACGGCAGCTGATTGCCTTCCTATTGCTGTTGAAACTGTTGGTATAAAAATATATTCATACTTTTATATTTACACTGTTCGTGTGGAAGAACTGAAGGAATTCTGTGACTTTGCAGTGCTTGAGTACCAACGGATTCTCATTCATTCATGCATTTGCATGTCCCTTGCGGAACGGATTCTAGGATTCGGAAAAGCCAGATGGCTTTCACTAATGCCAGCAGTGGAGAGAAGCATTAAGCTCTTTCCTGCATTGAAATCATATTTTTTTTTTTTGTCTCAACAGATGTGCTCTAAGGTAATGCGAACTTTCTTCGAAAATCCATGTGCTGAGTTGTGGCTCTTCTTTGTTCATAATGTTTCTGCCATCTTTCATGCTGCTGTCCTAAAAACTGAGGAAGAAACCATTTCAGCACTGGAAGTGTTGTCTGCAGTTGACTATCTCCTGCAAAAATGCAGGAACAGGAGTAGAACCAACTTTGTTCCAAACGAGGTGAAAATCCAGATTCACTGTCTAGAAAACGAGGGTCTCGTCAGAAAAACAGATGTGATTAATATTATCACCAATTTCTATGACAACTGTGTTGAATATCTACAGGAAAGAGCTAATCAATTTCAATATTTGACTTGCTTCAGTTGGGTGGCTTTGAGACATCCACTTCTTGGGAAAATGTGCAAACGAGCCTAAACCTCTTTGGTTCATAATTTCCAGATCCTGAAATCAACGACAACGAACTATTTGATGATAACAATATTTGTAGATTTGCTTCAGCAGAAAAAAAAAATTCAGACTGGAACTCCGGAGGGTGGAAGTGTTTTCCAGTTTCCAAGCTAACTCTGTTGCGTGTGTTGAATTACAAAAAATTATAAGAACTTTATCTCTGTCTGTCTGGGACTAACGCACCCACTGAAAGCATCTTCTCATATGTAATACATTACGACAAGCCAGAAAACACAACTTTGCGTTAAAACATTGAAAGCGATGTTTATGGTTAAATGCAACTTTGAGGGCGCAGGAAACTCATGCCAGAAACTCTAGGACACGTTCATGCACAGCCCAGATGTACTCAGAAAAATACATTCCACACAGAAATATTGCGCCACAACATCAGAGATAGTATCAAGTACATCATCTGCTGGAACCACAAGGGTTAAACTCGTTATTCAGCTACATCTAACATTCTCCTATTCAACAATTATAATCCCTCTCCACTAAGTTCCACTCCCTTCTTTTTTGTTACACACAGTTCAGAACCTCCTCACAGCATCATTTTACAACCCCTCTACCCTAACTATAATCATCTATTTCACTTGCTCCTGGCTAGGTTAACATTGTATCACTCTCTCTCTCTCTCTCCTCCACGGTTTCCCCACCCACCACCCCCAGTTACGACCCACCGGCCACGCATCATAGGTCTCCACTTAAACAATCTCTACGCTCTACCATGCCCATTTCTGACACAAATCGTCGGACAAGCCACATCTTCTTACAAGTTACAGCTAAGTGCTCTATTTAATTATTTTTTAAATATAGCATTCATGTGAATCTATCCCCTCTCTCTCTCTCTCTATTTCTTCGTCCTGTATGTTTTTGTATGATTAAGGTTCACGCCGAAACGTCACGACTTTGTAATCGTTAAGTAATAAAGCTGCTCCTACTTTTTTCCTAGTTTATATACTCTTATATCATCTGTTGCAGAGCAGCTATGATGACTACTAATTACTATTGGTGTGACAATAAAGTACGACTCATTCATACTGAGCTTCAAAAAATTGTTTATGCAAACTTTAAAACAAAACACTGGCTATGGATGTAAAAATTACTGAAACTAGCATACAATTTTTAAAGACTCTGCAGTCTGAGTTTGACCTGTATAGACAGTAAAGGTTAAAGAGGAAATTTTGTTTTGCAAGGGTCCTGCTTTGGTTTACGAAAAATATTGTCACTTTACTCTTAGGTATACTTATACCCAAAAACTATATCTGTGTTGG
Source organism: Achatina immaculata (assembly GCA_009760885.1). NCBI lineage: Eukaryota > Metazoa > Mollusca > Gastropoda > Stylommatophora > Achatinidae > Lissachatina > Lissachatina immaculata. The sequence continues at coordinate 33,252,412 of CM019702.1, forward strand.
TAAATGTGAGCAATGGTTTGCAAACAGGACAAATGACAATTTTCCCATATGTCTCCACACAGAACTGCTATAAGATCTTTGAGCCATTATTTACACATAACGCTCACAGTAAAACAGGCCGAACAGCGTGAATGAAGTAAATAAAGAAACGGTGATTCAAGAAAAAAAATTAAATGGTTACATCTTTGGCTGTAATTGTTCATCAGTTAACACTGAAAGAATAAAGGCTCTAATGTATATTGTAAAAGGGAGTGGAATGAAAAGGAGAGGCTAGCTGCTGAGTGACAGCGCGGTTACGGTTTTGATGCCACGAGTTTCCGACTCCCCTGTTATCATACGCTAACCCGTCTACACTGTTGACGTCAGCGAACAATTCTACAAAACGGCTTTACTCATATTTGGGAACAGTTTTTAATAAATAGGAAACTATGAGGCTTTCGTATGGTAAAGTAAGAGAACACAGTTTTGTAGGATTAGACCTCGAAAAAAATCGTAGACAAAACACTTTAGTGAGACGCGAGAGAAAGAAAAATAACAAGGGAATTACCTGGGATTAGAAAACGGACTCCAGTAGGACCTAAGGGGGGTGCTAGTTGGCTAAGTCGATAGTAGCAGTTCTCTCGTGGCTAGACGGCTGCTCGTAGTAACATCTTAATGGCTGTCCCAATATGGCAAGTCTGACACAGGTAGAGAGAGGACCTACACAATAGCGAAGTACCTATTATATCATAAGAACCAAGGACTATCTCAAAAAATAAATACCAGTAATTATATTAAGTTTACATTATCTACGTACAGTACACATAGAAAAACTGCCGAATATATATCAAATGAAAACCCAGAACTAAAAGTTCAAAATAATTTCCAGCTCACGCTGTTTAATATTGATACACTGAAATGCCTTTATCCCTGGCCTATGCTCTCAAAGGAGTGAATGGCGATGATGATGATAATACTGAAATAATATACCTGGTAATACATTTTAAAAATAACTGAAAATAACCTGCCAAATGATCATTAACGCTAATGACAGAATATTAAACTAAAACTTCTGGCACAGCTTTATTCAATAACGAGCACACAAATTTTGGCTTCAGTCTTATTCACACAGACGAATAAATAGGAAAAGAGAGTAACTTATCAAGTATGATACTTAACTGTGACCTGAATGAAGCCATGTAATTAACACAGGTGAATGTTGCAAACGAAGAATGCGCTAACACTTCTCCGAGTCTCTTCCTGTGCCAAAGGATTGCATTGCGTTTAATAATAACAAATATCTCGATTGGCTCAGGACGTTGAAATAGATGACATCACGCTTAAAATTAAATGTACCATTATGACCAAAATCGGTTCCAAGAAACGCATTTGAAAAGTAAGAGATATTGATCTTGAGATAGGAGCTCGAGAGCTCGAGAGCGAATGTCGATAATCGAAACTACTCTTTATTTTAGAACAGCACTAACGCAAAAAAAAACAAAAAACACAAGAGGACGACACAATGTAAATCTTCCGTACGGGCATTTCATCTTATATGATTCCCGCCGATAATTTAAACGATTCATGCACTAACAACGATCTTTGAAAAACGAAAGCTTGTTAAGTCAACAGCACAAATACAAAGCTACGTCGAACTGATAAACACCTTCCCAAAGTACAAATATAAGCACAGATGTCTTTGTGAGTCATAATTCTCGGAAAGGATCGGGAAATTCCGTGATGAGTTTTTACCAGGAATTCGATAAACCTTACAAATATAAGCACGTGGGTCTGTCTGTAAGTCACAATTCTCGGAAAGGGTCGGGAAAACAGAGGTGACATTTTTTTTCCAGGAATTCGATAAACCTTACAGGAAGTTGTAAACAGGAAAGTGAAAACACGGAAAGCTTTCACAAACGGGCAAAATAACCTGAGGGGAGGTAACACTTCTAGCATGCACTGAGAACCTTCACAGCAATAATAGTTGTATACATCCGTTTATAGTTTATGTGTAAAGACGTAACGGTTACTACTTTCATCTGGTGACAAACACCATGCTCTCCTTCCGCTTAAACTGGAAAAGAAAACTTTTCATTGTTTAATTCAGACTTTTTATTTTAATGTAAGGAAATGAAATGATATAAAAGATAATGTGACATAAGAGAAAAAAAATTATGAACGATCTTTGTTAACTTAGCAAAGTAAATGTTATATCTTTCCACAACTTTCAAAATCGCTTCTCGGCCTTTTGGCTAAGATCAAAGTGGCTGAGGTCAAAGTGTCCTCTTAGCAGGTACCCTGATCAACATGCCCTTTGGTTAACAAAAGCGTCGTTATTTTTTAACTAAACGAGATGCCCGAGGCCTGCCCTGCACATTGAATGCCGGGGGTAAGGTCCACATCTCGTTACGGGTGGACCCGGTTTGCAGTACCACCGGGTCACGGCCTGTTGTTTTCGTTGTCTTAAAAAAAGAAAAAAAACTTTCAAAATCTTTTGGCTAAGATCAAAGTGTAGCTCTGCGCTCTGTAGAATGTACACTTTGTTATTTTGGAACCAACGAGGTGTTTGAGGCCGCCCTGCACATTGACTGCCGGGGGTAAGGTCCGCATCTCGTTACGGGTGGGCCTGGTTTGCAGTACCACCGGGTCACGGCCTGTTGTTTTCGTTGTCTTAAAAAAAGAAAAAAAAACTTTCAAGAAGCGTCCTAGTAAACACGTACATAATACCAAAACTAATATACACTGCCACAGTACTAGACCCTCCGCAGCAGACAGTCAAAGAAATAAACAAGCAAATCAGAAACTTTATCTTTACAAACACCATCCACAAAATACAACGTAAAACTCTCATGCAGGACAAAATACATGGAGGGATTGCCTTACAAGACATACAGACAAAAATACACGCACTCAGAATCAGCCACGTAGGTCGCATCATCAAACACCCAAACCAACACCCGCTAGCTCACTACTACATAGGACTGAGACTATCAAACTTTGTCCTACCAAACAACTCGCAGGCACACCACTTTGGCACACTACCACCCTTCTATAAGAACTGCATACAAGCAATTCAAGGACACGAAACGCTCACCCAATGCAAAACAAACCATATATACAAACATTTGGTCAGAAATCAAGCACCACCACTACACCTTAGGGTCAAGAGGGGACGCAGATATCCCATACTAGACTATACTGACACATTTCAAAACCACCATCTCAAAAATATCACACCAAAAGCCAGAGAAATCACTTTCAGACTCATATACAATATGACGCCCACGACACACAGAAAAACACAAAGAAACATGAGACGATGTCACCTATGCAGGAGAAGCGCACTAGACACAGAAGAACACATTTTCTACGAATGCAAAACAGTAGCAATCACCGTAAGAACAATAAAAAACACAATAGAAACACACACAGCACAACAAGCAGACATCTACAAAGCCATAATGTTGAATACAGTCCCTAAAACTCAGGCGGACACACACACCAAGTTACTGGCCCTGCTCGCAGAGTTCAGGTACTTGGTGTGGACGTGTAGAAACAAGGCTCTTTTTCATTCCTGCACGTTTAGTCCTGCCACTTTCTTGGGACTGTTTCAGCAAAGCTCAGGCAAAATAAAGGACTGAAAGAGAGAGAGAAAAAGAGAAGCAAGAGAGAATACAATTTAAATTAAAAATCCATGTCCATCCCATGAGCGGAAGAGAAGGCCTTTGCCAAACAAGGATCATGTACATCACCAGAGAGGAAGATAATGATAGGAGAGAGAGAGAGAGTGAGAGAGAGAGAGCGAAAGGGAGAGAAAGAGTACACAAAAAATCTCACAAATTAGGAAATTTCTATATTAAAAAAAAAAAATAAATAAAAAACGGAAAATCAAAAGGAAAACAAAGAAAGAAAAACGCAAAGGGTTAAAAACCACACAGCTAAAAACAAAGTACCACATGATGACACCAACAACGGTCACTCGAAAGAGTTTTCCAAGTTGCACAGTGCAAGGTCTTGACAGATCAATCACTGAGTCTGAAAAAAAAAAAATCAACACAAAGTTTTGAAAGACACAATACGATACCTCACGGTAAGCTACCTTTGTTTTATTCAATTTGACCATCGTGAAATGGCACACTCGAACTATACATCCGTTTCAGCCACCCCAATGGTGGTGCGCTTTACCATTAACCCAGAGGTGGATCTGGAGAATGGTGAACTCCACAGGCAGGGAACTCTGCTACTTACCGTAACTGGATAGGAGCTATCCAGGATGACCTACTCCTTCATGTCCAGCGTGATCGTTGGGCCGTTTAGAGTGGGACCAGGCGGTATCTCTGAGTTGTACTGCTTAGAAGACAAGACGAGATGGTACGCTACTTTAACTGCGGCGGCCCACATAACGCACTATTCGCGGCTTCACGGACGGGTTTTCGAAACGGACAACCCAAAAGTTAAAATTCAGTGCGAGCACCTGGATAAGGAGAAGCAGAAGGGTACCCTCCATTGGGTCCCTACCATCCTGAAGCCTGAAGTAGTCAGGGGGTTGCTAGAGCAGCTGACGGAAGACCCGGACGTGGAAGCATGCCCGGTACAGGCAGCCCGGGACAAATGGAGTTTTACCTTCAAACCAGGGAAATCGATCCCCCACTATATTTACGTAGAAATGGGACAAGGGAGACGCAAGCCACACAGGATGTGGATACAGCTACCAGGGCGGAGGACACCCTGCCCGAGGTGCGGTCTAGACGACCACTGGGCCAGCAACTGCCCACAAAAAAACCATCAAAAAATCCCAAATTGAGAGAAAAAACATCGGGAGAACAATCACGTGGGCAGGAGCAAGAACCCGCCCCGGAGACACCGGAGAAACAGTGGTTAACTGCCGACGTGTTCACTATGGCAGACAAAAGGAGAGGCAAAAGAGCACGCTACGAAACAATCAGTCCGGAGCTCACGGCGCCACCAACACCTGAACCCAGGACAGAAAATGACTTAACAGACGAAGAAGAAGAGGAACAGGAGTCGAGAAACGAACCCGACAGTGGTAGAGACGACATCCAACCCCGGAGCCCTCTGCCCTGGGTGGACACACATAACGAAGCAGAGACAGACAACACTACCAGACGACAGCCAACAGCAGGAATAAGAGGCAAGGCTGACACAAGACATCACCTTCCTTGGGCAGACACAGCCTGCGAGACTGACACAACCAACCGCACGAGACAACCTACAGTCGGGACAAGAAGCAAGCATGACACAAGGTAAACCAGATCCTTTTAAACACCACAACATAAGTCGAATAATTTGTTCTAACAAAACCGTGTAATACTTTCACTTTTTCACTAATTAGAAATGGACGGAGAAATCAAAGTTCTAAGTATTAACATTAGAGGCTTGCGCACAAAACTGCAGCACATAGTCTCTTTAACACATTCATACAAACCGGACGTCATCCTGATCCAAGAAACAAATATACGTACAGACATATACGCAGCACAAATCACAACACAGCCAGGCTTCAGATATTCATGTTTTAGCTTAGCCATTCACGCAGCGGGATCGGGGGTAGCAATAATACATACATCAGACAGGTGGGAGGTATTTAGGACAAATAGAGATAGTAGAAGGAGAGTTGCGATATGTGAGGTTAGGAACAACTCACACACATACACTATAGTTAACATAGACGCACCACCCAACCGCAGTCACCAGCCCAACTTCTACGAAGACTTAGAATCTCTACTCAGCCACAGATACAGAGGACACAACATTATATTAGGAGGAGATTTCAATGATGTAACATCAGAGCTAGACATTATAGGAAGTATTACTAGAACCAACACATATGAGAGACACCAGCTAGAATTTTTGCAGGACATAATAGACACATATGATTTGGTAGATACATACAGACACACACACCCTCAGGGCAGGGAGATCACTCATAAAAACGACGGACACAGCAGAGGATATAGGTTGGACAGAATTTACACACCAAGTACATGCCACATAGCACAAGCCAGACATATCCCTAGTGCATTGGCTTTCACAGACCACAAAGCAGTAGTAGTAACAGTAAACACAATACCTACAACTATACCTTTAAAACGATCACCACAGTTGGAAATTTAACAACATACTACTCCAAAACAAACACTTTGTGGAAAACATGACGCAACTGATACACACTTTCACGAACAACACACCCACACACAACATCCAACAACACTGGGAGACTTTAAAACATGCAATAAGAGGCAAAGCACAAATGCTCTCAACACAGATAAACAGAAAGGCTGAGACAGGAGAAAATATTAGAAGAAGCAATCAAACTAACAAAACAGATAGACAAAAACTCACCACATTTACTCACGCTACAAGAAGAACAAGATAAACACAGACAACACATATTTCAAGGCGCACTTCTAAGAACAAGACTCAATACCATCACACAAGAAATACCTACCAAGCAGTACATGAGCATAGAGCAAAACATACAACGAAGCAGACAGATAAGAGAGGTAATAGACGCCACAGGGAAAAGACAAACAGATAGTACAAACATAGTACAAGCCATTAGAGAATACTACAAAAAGCTGTACACCGAGGAAGAAACACAAGCACACATACAGGACAAATACATCTAGTACACTAAACAACTCACGGACTCAGACAAGCAAGCACTAGACACACCACTAACACTAGACAACCTGACGCAGGCACTACAAGCAATGCAAGAAAACAAGTCACCAGGGCCAGACGGCCTCACGGCAGAATTCTACAAACACTTCTTTCCACTCTTAGTTCCTCTTCTTTTATAAGTTTTCACAGAGGCCTTCCAAAACAAACAACTCCCGCCCAGCCTAAACCTATCATACATCACTCTCGTACCCAAAGACAGCGCGGACAAAACACAACTCAAAAACTACAGACCCATTTCTCTGCTAAACGTAGATTACAAGATCCTCACAAAAGCGCTCACAAACAAGCTTAAACCACTTATGCACAAACTATGACACGAAGACCAACAATGTAGTGTAGAGAACAGAAACATACACCAGCACACACATTTCATACGAGACGTCATATACTACACGCACCAGAAGAACTGCCAGTCGTCAGTTCTTTCCTTAGATCAGGAGAAAGCCTTCGATAGAGTGTCACACAAATACCTATACAAGACACTCTCTCTCTCTCTCTCTGAACCTTAAGTGCCCAGGGCACATGGGGCTTCCGCAAGGGTTTTCCACAAATGCCTGTCTTTCGCCTTTTTTTCTGCTCTTGCCCAGGTGAGCCCTCTATTGCTCAACATCCTTTCTGTTGTTCTTCTCCATGTCTCTTTTGGTCTACCCTTACTTCTGCTCCCCTGTGGTGTCCATCTTAGTGCTATTTTTGGTAGTGAGTTGTCTGTCATTCGGAGCACATGTCCCAACCATCGCCAGCGTCTTTCCTCAATAATTGTTGTCAGTGGTTTCATCTGCATTTCTGCCAATAAAATGTTATTTCTTATGGTGTTTGGCCAAAATATTTTTTTAATTCTACGTAAACATTTAGTCTGGAAAGAATTCAACTTGTTTTCTATGGTTTTGGTGATTTTCCAGCACTCACTTCCATAGAGTAGTACACTTAGAACATTACTCTTAAATATCCTGATTTTCATATTTATGCTTAGTTTATTTGATTTCCATATATTCTGTAGCATTGCAAAAGCCTGGTTTGCTCTAGTAAGTCTGCTGTTGATGTCCTCTGTGCTGTCTCCATTTTCTACTACTCTGCTGCCAAGGTATACAAATTCGTTGACCTCCTCCACTAACTTGTTATCTACTCTGAGTACATTTCTGTTGTTCACATTTTGCTTCATTAACTTTGTCTTTCCTACATTGATCTTTAGTCCTATGTTGATACAAGACACTACTCCACTGTAATATAGGGGACTACCTCAGAGACTGGATTCACATTCTCTATTCCAAACCTGAGAGCAAAGTCTTAGTAAACCACACGCTTACAGAGACTTTCAGGCCGACTAGATCAGTGAGACAGGGCTGCCCCCTCTCTCCTTTACTGTACATACTAGAACCAGTGCTAGAGAAAATCAGACAAGACACAACAATACAGGGAACTTTCGTACCTGGCAAGGGAGAGAGAAAGTTGCTCGCGTATGCGGACGACACGATCTTCCTCCCAACAACAGACAGATCAATAACTTACATTTTAGACACCTTCACAGAGTTCGGTGAAGGCAGCGGAGCAAAACTCAACTTACAAAAATCAGTCGTCATGGGAAGAGGCAAATGGCGAGATAAAAGGGACTTCCCTTTTCGTCTTACACGCACAGACAACATCCACCTGTACGGCATTACTTTCCCATCACACCCGAATACAATACACAAACACACATGGGACAACCTCATAACAAACATCACAAACACGTTACAACGATACAAATACAAAACAGCAACAATTTTTGGTAGAAGCATCATAGTAAAAACATACATAATACCAAAATAATATACACCGCCACAGTACTAGACCCTCTGCAGCAGACAATAAAAGAAATAAATAAACAAATCAGAAACTTTATTTTCACAAACACCGTACACAGCATACAACGTAAAACCCTCATGCAGGACAAACTACACGGAGGAATCGCTTACAAGACATACAGACAAAAATACAAGCACTCAGAATCAGCCACGTAGGTCGCATCATCAAACACCAAAACCAGCACCCGCTAACTCACTACTACATAGGACTGAGACTATCAAACTTTGTCCTACCAAACAACTCGCAGGCACACCACTTTGGCACACTACCACCCTTCTATAAGAACTGCATACAAGCAATTCAAGGATGCGAAACACTCATCCAATGCGAAACAAACCATATATACAAACATTTGGTCAGAAATCAAGCACCACCACTACACCTTAGGATCAAGAGGGGACGCAGATATCCCATACCAGACTACACTGACACGTTCCAAAACCTCCATCTCAAAAACATCACACCAAAAGCCAGAGAAATCACTTTCAGACTCATATACAATATGACGCCCACGACACACAGAAAAACACAAAGAAACATGAGACGATGTCACCTATGCAGGAGCAACGCACTAGAAACAGAAGAACACATTTTCTACGAATACAAAACAGTGGCACCCACAGTAAGGACAATACAGAACACAATAGAAACACACACGGCACAACAAGCAGACATCTACAAAGCCATAATGTTGAATACAGTCCCTAAAACTCAGACGGACACACACACCAAGTTACTGGCCCTGCTCGCAGATTTAGGTACTTGGTGTGGACGTGTAGAAACAGAGCTCGTTTTCATTTCTGCACGTTTAGTCCTGCCACTTTCTTGGGACTGTTTCAGCAAAGCTCAGGCAAAATAAAGGACTGAAAGAGAGAGAGAAAAAGAGAAGCAAGAGAGAATACAATTTAAATTAAAAATCCATGTACATCCCATGAGTGAAAGAGAAGGCCTTTGCCAAACACAGATCATGTACATCACCAGAGAGGAAGATAACGATGGGAGAGAGAGAGAAAGGGAGAGAGAGTACAAAAAGAATTTCAAAAATTAGAGGAAGATGTCAAACTCCTTTCAATCAAATCCTGCTGAGAAAAAAAGGTTCCGGAAAAATGGGAAAAATATTTTTTAAAAGTTTTAAAAAAGGGTTTAAAAAATATATATATATAATGAAAACAAAGAAGGGAAAAAACAAAGGGTAAAAACCCACACAGATAAACACAAAAGTGCCACATGGTGACAGCAACAACGATCACTCGCAAGAGTTTTCCAAGTTGCACAGTGCAAGGTCTTGACAGATCAATCACTGAGTCTGAGACAAACAAAAAAAAAACTTTCAACACAATCATCTCTGGTCGCTATACAAATGACACAAAGATATAGGTATAGCTGTGATACTGTAACATAATCACCTTTTCACAATCATGAACTTTTAAAATGGTATTTTGGCTCTCTGAGGGCATATTATATTTGCTGTACTCAGCTGAATCCGTATTCTACTGGGCGATTAATCCTCTTGTGGAGTACAGTTTTCATCTTAGAACTTACTTCTTGTTGTTGGTGCTATAAGACAACCCAATTTTCTCTGTTACACACTAAGAAAATCCAACAAGACTCCCAGGCTTTCAGCTCCACAGAATAATACTGATACAACAACTAAACTGAACTTGGCAGTCTCCCAACATAACAAAACTTGTCAAACAATGCATAATATAAATCGGATTTCGGAATGTCAGAACGATGGCCGCAAAAACAAAAACTGTGCAGGTAATAAAAGAAATGGATAGATATCACCTTGATGTGCTGGGCATCAGTGAAATGTGATGGCCAGAAGACGGGAAAAGAACGGTGGAAACCCTTAAGTTAATCATATATTCCGGCAGAGACGATGGGAAATACCAAGAAGGAGTGGGTATAATTATGTCATCTGCGGCAATAAGGAGCTGTATGATAAGAGCATGATACAACATAAGGCACGGAAAAAATCATATACAATGCTATGCACCCATGATCAATGCAGAAGATGAAATAAAAGACAATTTCTATTACCAACTACAACAACTCATCAACAAAGTACCTAAACACAACATCTTAATTGTCATGGGAGACTTCAACACCAATGTAGGAAAGATAACACCGAAGTTGAAAAGGTAGTGGGGAAAGAAGGTAAATCAGAACGGAGAAAGGTTAACTGAAATATGTCTAACAGAGGGCACGGTCATTGGAGGCACAATATTTCCATACAAAGAAATACATAAAACAACATGGATATCTCCAGATGATAAAACCGGAAGCCAGACAGATCATTTTTGCATTAGAAAACAACATCTCTGACAGATGTAAGAGCATATAGGGGTACAGATGTCAACAGTGATCACAATATATGTATAGGGGAAATAAGAGTTTGTTTTAACAAATATTTCGCAGCACTCAAAGAGGTAGACGAGACAGTAATGGATGAAGTATGGAATTCATAGAGCACAACCATGGAAATACATACATGAAAGACGAACAGCGAAATTAGCCATGTTGAATGTAAATACAGATCTTGGAAAAGTTTTGGCAAAAGCAACATACAAAGAACTAGACAATAAAGTAAAAAGTTCAGCTAGAAGAGACAAGAGAGAATATACGGACAATATGGCAAAAGAAGCAGAAAATGCAGCAAAAACAGGAGACAGCAAAACTCTATATAACATACAGAAGACGCTAACAGGTGCTATTACCTCCAGAGAAAGACCAGTCTTTAGCAAATCAGGCAACCTATTAACATAAAGTAAAGACCAAAAGCAAAGATGGGCTGAACACTTCCAAGAAATGCTTAATCAACCTCAATCAAATGAATTAATAAATCTTGAAACCAATTTACCAGTCCCACAACTAAATGTCAACTTAGATGAAGTTACACTGAATGAAACTGAAACAGCAGTGAATCTAACGGCTAACAAAGCTGCAGGTGAAATAACAGTCGAAATGTTAAAAGCTATTGACAGTGACAACATGAGCTAACTACACAGAATGTTTAATAAAAATTGGAAAGAAGAAAAGATCCCTTCTAAATGGAAAAAAGGAATCGTTAAAATACCCCAAAAATGCAACCTCAGTGACTGCAATAACTAGAGGGGGTGTAACTTTACTATCAGTTGTGTCAAAGGTGTTTTGTAAAGTGATTTTGAATAGAATTAAGGATGTAGTGGATCTTCAGTGAGAGAAGAACCGACAGGATTTCAAAAAGAGAGAAGCTGTCTCGATCAGATCTTTACTCTAAGAATAATACTTGAAGAACATACTGAAAAGCAGAAACCATTAATCCTGAACTTTATAGACTTTAAAAAGGCATTTGATAGCATACACAGAGATTCACTGTGGAGAATTTTAAGACTATATGGAGTACTATTTAAGATTGTCAACATCATTAGAGATCTCTACAACGGATATGTTTGTGCAGTCAGGACAGAAGAAGGAATGAGTGAGTGGTTTCAGATTGAAGCAGCCATGAAACAAGGATGTATACTGTCCAAAAAAAAAAAAAAGAAACGCATAACTAATCATCATCATTCATTTGCATGTCCCTTGCGGAACTTTGCCTCCCAAACAGCACTCTCGGTTGTGAGCAAGATGGCCTGCTGCTGCGGCATCCATTTGCAGATCGTCAACGATGTCTTGCAGCCATTTTCGTTTTGGTCTTCCTCTTTTTCTTTTTCCCATTATGTATCCTTCCAATATGGTCTTCTCTAAATTATCATGACGTTTAATGTGTCCAAAATACTAGCATAACTAGTAATGACCCAATTTTAGCCATAACTTTGATATCTATAGCTTTTTAAATTGAATTAATAAAATTTTTTAATTGCACACAATAATACATGAAGGTTTAAACGCTCACTTGACAGTTTCTTGCGTCTGTGTGACGAGAATTTGTTAGTCTCAAGTTAGTATGGTGTGTGGCCTAAGCTTGCATCGACCAGCGACTGACATCTCCTGTGCATAGATGCGATCAGATGTCTGATGTGCACCTGTGGGATGGCTGCCCAGTCTTCCTGAAATGCTTGCCACAGATCACAACAATTGGCTGCAGAAACGTTTCGGCGACAAACACATCTTTGCAGCTCATCCCATAGGTGCTCGATCGGATTCATGTCTGGAGACAGGGATGGCCAAGGAAGGGTGAGAATCTTGTTGACTGTCAGGAACTGTGTGGTGAACCATGCAGAATGGGATCTGGCGTTGTCCTGTTGAAACATAGACATTTGCGCAGCCAAAAATGGAAGGACAATGGGTTGAAGACTTTCAATGACGTATCACTGCGCATTCAAGTCTCCTTCAATCTGCATTAATGGACTCCTTCCGTTGAAATTGATTATTCCCCATACTATTATACCTCCACCACCATGCGGCGGAGCTTCATCAACTCAATTTTGGGCAAAACGTTCATTTGGCCAACGGTAGACCTTTCTCCGCATATCATGGCGGTGCAACAAAAAGGAAGATTCGTCACTAAACCAGACAGGTTTCCATTGATTGTCGGCTGTCCAGGGAGGATGCTGGTTGGTCCAAACAAGTCGATTTTGGCGATGGCGTCTCGTTAAGACATGACCTTGGTCCAGCTTCATGCAGTCTATTCCGGACAGTTTGATCAGACACACGACGTCCTGTAAGCAATGACTGGGCACTTAAGGGAGCTGTTGTAAACTGAGGTGATGAACCAGAATAAAGCGATCATCAGCTGCTGTTGTCACCCTGGGTCGTCCACTGCTGTGCGGGTCTTCAACTGAGCCAGTGGCGTGGAAACGGTGCAAAGTCAAATGATGGTACTCTGCTGCACGTTTAAATGTCTGGCAACCTGACTTTGACTTTCACTTGCTTGCAGTCGACCAATAGCAATGTTTTGTAAGTTTTGCGATAGACGCACCGTAATTGTCTGCTTGAAAATGAACTGAATTTGTTTATGTAACCTCATCCTTTTATAGAGTATCATTTGTGTGGGAAAAGAGTTGTGCTCACCACAAAAATCATGACTTTTCCATAAACGCAAAGTGAGTTATGGTAAAATAAATGCGTGATTAGCAAGGGCAGCTACTGTATTCTGACTATACATGAGAATAGCAAAATTCACGCTAAATCATGGACTTGATATCTTGGTGACAATTTTTGGTTTGGTTTGAGATACCCCTGAAAAAAAGTTTTGTCATAACATATAAAAAATTAAGCTTATATAAATTATGTGTTTCTTTTTTTGTTTGGACAGTATATATTATTTCCATTGCTTTTTGGGATTGACATAGACTTTATGAATGAAAATATGCTGTACAGGTAAAACTGGCATTGACTGAGTACATGGGATCCAAATATAAGATTTTGATTTTGCAGATAACTCTTATCAGTGATAATGTGAAATCGATGCTGGAAAAAACAGATTCCCTGTCTTCCTTGGCTAGCAAAATAGGTCTTGAAATTAACAAAGACAAAACAAAAATAATGAAACTTCTCATTAATCAAGAAGGAAAAGTATATGTAGAAGGAACAGCTGTTGATGAAGTAAACCAGTTTGTATCCCTTGGCAGCTACATAGACCAGGATGGTGACACCAGGAAGGAAGTTAGAATTAGAATTGCGAAAGCAGCATTGTCCTTCAAAAATCTTGAGAACATATGGAATTCAAAAGTTATAAGCACAAAAACCAAGTTAAGATTATTCAGTTCAAATGTTATAATCCACCCTCATTTATGCATGTGAAAGCTGGAAATCAACTAAAGAAATAGACAAGAAATTAGACTCTTTTGAAAACAAATGCCTAAGGAAAATACTTGGTATAAAGTGAAACGAATTTAAGAACAACACAGAGATAAGGCAGATGAGCAAACAACAACCTGTCTTATGGGTGATCAAAAAAAGAAGATGGACATATGTAGGCCATATGATGAGAAGAAACAATCAGAGAATACCAAAACAAGCTATCAAGTGGAACACAACAGGCCAAAGAAAAAAGAAACTAAAGAGGACACTGTTCAGAAAAGCCAGTTTAGTAGGCATAACATCCCTTAGTGAAGTTGAAAAACTCACTGAAAACAGGAAAAGAACTATGCAAGCCCTATATGACGTTTAATGGCACAGGAAGGATGTAAGATAGTTTTACGTACACAAAACAGGTTTTCACATAAACATCTTTGTTAGCTTATTAAAACAGATCTGATGTATGTTTTCACTGTTGGTGGACTGAGTGGAGCACTATAAGAGTCTGTCCACAATCTACTCCCTTCTCATTATCATTCAGCTTGCTAAGTCTATACTACTTTCACGCTCTGTCTATCCTCTACTTTCAGCTCTGTATCTACAGTGTTACTTAGCAAAACAAGATAAAAGAAATAAAAGAAAATTCCACATAAATTCCAATAAATAAAAGAAAATTGTTGTCTTATATCATAAATCTATCAAATCATCAACATAATATTTATATTGGAATGCAAAAATTCTCTCACTTAAATATGGGTATCTATTATGAAATCTAGAAGAACATGATGGCTGCAATGTACAAAGAAAGTATATAAATCAGAATGATTTTACAACAACATACAACTCTGACAACACAAAACTGACATAGTAACTGACCAAAACAAAGATGGAGAGACAACATATAAATATAGAAAACCTCTATGAATCTGACACAGAGAATTAGTGTGTGCGGCAACACGTTTAAAGCCAACAACAGGCTTAACATATCTTAGCCATCTTCTTTCCACAGGTTTTAGACTAACTGTTCTGTTTGACTGAGAATTAATGTTGGAAAGGCTTTATTACAACAAGCAGTGTTTCCTCAGTTGCTAGTCAATTTTACGTTAAATCAAAGTAATGAAATGCTGGTATCATCATTGTTATCTGTTTCTATGACCTTGACTGTGGGAGCTTAAGCCGTTGTATTTTAACAAGATTTATGGTTGAAGAATATATGAAGATAATTTTTTTTTTTAACCAGAGTTCATTATTTTCTTAAAAATAAATTTTACAGTGACCACTAGCATCCCCCCTCACTCATAAACAACACCAACTATTTTGACCCCCCCCCCCATATGACTTAAGTGATAACTATAAGAGACACAAACTCCCATGAACTGGAACAGTTATATGAAAACACATGAGCCTGCTCTCATTACTCTTGTTCTGTTAAGTAGTGAAGGTTATAGCCTTCTTTGGTTAAATACTTCTCCTCTCATTACTCTTGTTCTGTTAAGTAGTGAAGGTTATAGCCTTCTTTAGTTAGTTATTTCTCCTCTCATTACTCTTGTTCTATTAAGTAGTTAAGGTTATAGCCTTCTTTGGTTAGATACTTCTCCTCTCATTACTCTTGTTCTGTTAAGTAGTGAAGGTTATAGCCTTCTTTAGTTAGTTATTTCTCCTCTCATTACTCTTGTTCTATTAAGTAGTTAAGGTTATAGCCTTCTTTAGTTAGTTATTTCTCCTCTCATTACTCTTGTTCTGTTATGCAATGAAGGTTATAGCCTTCTTTAGTTAGTTATTTCTCCTCTCATTACTCTTGTTCTGTTAAGTAGTTAAGGTTATAGCCTTCTTTGGTTAGATACTTCTCTCATTACTCTTGTTCTGTTAAGTAATGAAGGTTATAGGCTTCTTTAGTTAGTTATTTCTCCTCTCATTACTCTTGTTCTGTTAAGTAGTTAAGGTTATAGCTTTCTTTGGTTAGATACTTCTCCTCTCATTACTCATGTTCTGTTAAGTAATGAAGGTTATAGGCTTCTTTAGTTAGTTATTTCTCCTCTCATTACTCTTGTTCTGTTAAGTAATGAAGGTTATAGCCTTCTTTAGTTAGTTATTTCTCCTCTCATTACTCTTGTTCTGTTAAGCAATGAAAGTTATAGCCTTCTTTGGTTAGTTATTTCTCCAACTCAACAGCAAATCCCCTCCCCCTTTCTCAATATTCTGGAGCTAATCAAGATCCAGCCTCATGCTACCCCCTTCTCTCCCTACAGGGACCACAAAATTTTTACTCTACCTTTGTGCACAACCCATAAAACACAATACAGAAATGCACTTGATTTATCTTTATACAAAATGTGCTGATGTCATAAACCACACATTTTAAGTCTAAAGTACTTCAGTGACTGGTTGACTTACACTGGACACTACTGAAAATGAACACATGTATGCACCAATGCTAACATTTTATGTATACTGATTCAGGTGTCTGAATTTCTCCATTGCAGTGACATTTTCAAGCACAGATCAAAGAGTAATAAATACATAACACAACCATTATGAACAAAGAC
Source organism: Achatina immaculata (assembly GCA_009760885.1). NCBI lineage: Eukaryota > Metazoa > Mollusca > Gastropoda > Stylommatophora > Achatinidae > Lissachatina > Lissachatina immaculata. The sequence goes on from CM019702.1 coordinate 33,269,211, forward strand.
AGTATCACATAGCATCACAGCTGTTACTAAATATACATTAGTAAATCAAATAATGTTCTATTCAGAAACTGAATACATAAATGTTACTTGAGAATCTGTTTAAGGTGTTAATTCAATGAGCCACTCTAGGCATCTCGACTTGTTCTACAGACACTTCACTTAGATGCATACACTCAGTCTAATAAAGTCACTTGGTAGAGAATCAAATTTTATTTATATACTCCATGTAATGCATTAAATATTGTCATATGATATACTTCTCATAGGTTGAAAATACAGGTTTTTGCATATTCTTACTATAAACATTTTGGAGAAACTATATGATAGTTATTTGGCCATTACTAGACAAATGGGCAAGTTTTTTTTTTTTAAAATGTCCAAAACGGGACAATCTGGCCTTGGTTGTCTGGATCAGCCATCTGGTTTGGTTGGTTGGGTGATGGATTCAGTTACAAAATGCACTGATTTAAGTGCTTGGTATCAAACTGTGTCCCTATGTGCCTCTCAGGCACAACAGGATTACCTTTACCTTTTTTTTATCTATCAGTCTGTGTAACAATTAATTAAAAAACTGAACAGTCAGAAATTATATGACCAGAAGGCAGAATCAATACATTCCAGCAGAAAATAGAACTGTAATTGGCAGTTCACAAAGTGGGATCCTCAAGATCATAAAGAGGTGAGAATGTTTAAGGTGAATACAGATGATGCATCTGCAGGCACACACACCAAAAAAGAGAGAGAGATGTATATGTGGGTACATATGTTATAAAGTGATAATGATAATTGATCTCAGTGAGCTTTTGTTAGTTTTGAATGTTATGTAAGTATTAAAAATGTTAAGTCTTTGCAGCCAATTGTCAGATCAAACTAAATGTGTGGACAACAAAGATGGTGTGATCACTGAAATAACTTCTGAATATTAATCATAAGAAAAGAAAAACACTGACTGATATTAATGTTTAGGTCACTGTTGTGTGTTGTATTCAGAGTCACTGAAATTGTTCTTAGTGGATTCTCTTGTCAGTTGTGTTGAGAGTCCCTGAAATTATTCTAAGTAGATTCTCTAGCCACGAGAGAACAGCTTACTATCGACTTTGGGTGCTAGTTGGCTAAGTCAATAGTAAGCTGTTCTCTCGTGGCTAGACGGCTTCTCATCCTACCAGAGTCCGTGTTCGAATCCCAGGTAATTCTCTTGTGATTTTTCTTTCTCTCACGTCTCACTAAAGTGCTTTGTCTACGATTTTTTCGAGGTCTAATCATACAAAATTTGTTCTCTTACTGACTGGTTAATGAAGGAAGCAACATCAGACAAATGCAGAGGATTACAATAGACCCTTGACACAGTGCTGGAGGACCTTGACTTTGTGGATGACATTTGTCTATTATCAAGCAGCCACAAAGATATGCAAGATAAAATAAACAAGCTAACTCAGAATACAAACAACATAGGACTAAAGATCAATGTAGGAAAGATAAAGTTAATGAAGCAAAATGTGAACAACAGAAATGTACTCAGAGTAGATAGCAAGTTAGTGGAGGAGGTCAACGAATTTGTATAACTTGGCAGTAGAGTAGTGGAAAATGGAGACAGCACAGAGGACATCAACAGCAGACTTACTAGAGCAAACCAGGCTTTTGCAGTGCTGCAGACTATATGGAAATCTAAAAAACTAAGTATAAATACTAAAATCAGGATATTTAAGAGCAATGTTCTAAGAGTACTACTCTATAGAAGTGAATGCTGGAAAATCACCAAAACCATAGAAAACAAGTTGAATTCTTTCCAGACTAAATGTTTACAAAGAATTTAAAATATATTTTGGCCAAACACCATAAGAAGTAACATCTTGTTGGCAGAAATGCAGATGAAGCCACTGACAACAATTATTGAGGAAAGATGCTGGCGATGGTTGGGACATGTGCTCCGAAAGACTGACAACTCACTACCAAAAATAGCACTAAGATGGACACCACAGGGGAATAGAAGTAAGGGTAGACCAAAAGAGACATGGAGAAGAACAACAGAAAGGATGTTGAGCAATAGAGGGCTCACATGGGCAAGAGCAGAAAAAAAGGCGAAGGACAGGCATTTGTGGAAAACCCTTGCGGAACCCCCATGTGCCCTGGGCACTTAAGGTTCAGAGAGAGAGATAATTCACTGAGAATGTTTATAATTTGTACAACTACACAGATAATGAAACAGACAAGGCAACTGAAATATGTATCAGTGAGGAAAAACTGGAAGAAGTGGAGAGTTTTGAATATCTTGGATCACTACTAACTAATAATGGAGATACAATGCGGGAAATTAAAAGGAGGACATCTATTGCTCTTCAGAAAGTAAAACAAATAAAGAATCTGTGGAGAGGAGCAGACAGAACCACAAAAATAAGATTTTTAAGGGCATGCATCTTTCCCATCGCAACATATGCCTGTGAGACCTGGACACTTAACAAAACAGCTGAGAAACACATAAATGCCTTTGAATGTAAATGCTATGGAAGAGTTCTCCAAATATCGTGGACACAAAAAAGAACAAATATATCTATACTACAAGAGCTTAATATTGAAGAAGGCTGGCTAGTAAAGAGGATTAAAGAGAGAAAACTTAAATATTTTGGCCACATTAAACGTCATGATACTTTAGAGAAGACCATATTGGAAGGATACATAATGGGAAAAAGAAAAAGAGGAAGACCGAAACGAAGATGGCTGCAAGACATCGTTGATGATCTGGAAATGGATGCAGCAGCAGCAGGCCATCTTGCTCACAACCGAGAGGCCTACAGGAGTGCTGTTTGGGAGGCAAAGTTCCGCAAGGGACAAGCAAAGGAATGAATGAACACAGATAATGCATATGACACTCAGCATATTGCTAAGGAAACATTAATAACACTGAAATACAGTACTTGTTGTTAAGAAGCTCATAGGACCAAGTACTGATAAACATTCCATAGTATTTGTTTTCAATGCAAGGTCAGTACTGAAACCAACTCTAGAACAAAAACAGACTGAGAAGGAACTCTCCACTGAGACCAGGTACTAAATGTAAAATATAATAGAATTCAGCCCATTGGAGAAAATGGAAATTTTTTTTTTTTTAAGGCTGTCTGCTGTCAACAGGCATCAGTCATATCATTAAAAATTATAGTGTTACTTGGTCAACTAACATGTAATGCCTCTCAAGTTCCCGCAATCTCTGAGGTCACCCTTCTTTGGTAGTTTTACTGTAAGGCCAGTGTTCCACTCCTCTGGAGCGTTTTCTAGTTCCCAAATTTGTTGTAATATCCGGCAAAGTTGTTTTAGTGTTCCTGTTTCTTCTGCTTTCAACATCTCAGCAGTCACTTCATCTTCACCTGGTGCCTTGTCTGATTTTAGCTTCTTTATCACCTCCTTTACTTCACTTATTGTTATTGGTCCTGTATTGATGTTTAGTTCCGTTTTTGCTTCAGGTATATCTATTGTTTGTGCTGCTTGTGTTCTGTTTAGTAGGGTGTTAAAGTGTTCCCTCCATCTTTCAATTTTTTCTCTTTCTCCACTGACCAGTTGTCCATTACGTTTCCTTACTGCACTCTCACATCTTATGCTGAAGTTACCTGTCATCTGCTTTGTGATTTTGTATATGGTTTTCATGTCATTTGCATATGCTGCTTTCTCTGCTGCTTTTGCTAAGTTCTCATAGTATTGACGTTTATCTTGATGGCATGATTCCATTACTTCCTTGTCTTTTTGTGCATAATTACTTAAAACTTGTTCTTTGAGCCTTTGTGATGTGGTGTTCAGTAATTTTTTCTTGATTTCTTTTCTTTGCTCTATCTTTTCCCATGTGGTCTTGCTTATCCATTCCTCTTTTCTCCATTTCCGATATCCCAGCACCTCTTTTTCTGTTTCCTGTAGTGTTTTATTGAACTCTAGTATGGGCATTTCTGCTTCGTCTTGTAGGACACCGAAGCGGTTCTTAAGTACTATTGAGAATTCATTTCTTGTTTCCTGGTCTTTCAGTTTTCCTGTATCAAAATGTATCTTTCTGTATTCTCCGATTTTGGCCTCCTTAATTTTAGTTTTATTTTTGCTACCAGAAGGTTGTGATCACTTCCTACATCTGCTCCTTTCCTTGCTCGCACATCTTGTAGTGACCGTTTCCACTTGGGGACCTCCAAGTCACTTTATGGATGTTTTTATGTTGGAAAATCGTCCCTCCGATGGTCATCATATTTTCTTCACAGAAACTGCACAGTCTTTCTCCATTTTCATTTATTTCTCTGATTCCTTCTCTTCCCATGATTCTTCTTCTATCTTCATTTCCCTCACCTACTTTTGCATTGAAGTCGCCCAAGATGAGTAGTATATCATGCTTGGGTATTGTTTAAACTGTGGCTTGGAGACATCAAGGAGAAAGATGTGATAGGTGTGGTGTTGAGAGAGTGTGATCGTATCAAAAGTTTTCAATGCATGGTTGGTATCTTTCAAAAAGGAGGGTAGTTTGTGTACTAGAGGCTGGAAAATGCTATCTAAAAAGTCAGAAATGTGCTCCGTGGGGCATGAACACGCTGATACAATGTGGCGTCCAGGGTTACCTTCTTTGTGGATTTTAGGAAGAAGATAGAAGGTAGGTGTGCCTAAACAGCTGTCCTTAATGTGAAGAGAAACAGCCTGGGGTGGGAGGCCACCTCCTGTAATCAGGTCTTTAATGGTTGCTTGATGTCTGCTTCTTATACACTTCTATCCCCCATGAGGATGGACTTTCAGCACTCCGCTATTTTCTTGACAAAGACCCTCACCCCACTACTAGCACTGACACCATAATCAGATTTACACAGCTAGTACTAAACCTAAATTCTTTCAAATTCAACAGCGAATACTTTGAGCAAATCAGTGGTGTTGCCATGGGAACGAAAATGGGTCCCAGTTATGCATGTCTATTTATGGGCTTTCTGGAAGTCAAATTATGGGAAACCTACACTGGCAGACTTCCAGAATTCTATAAAAGGTACATCGATGATGGCATTGGAATCACAAGTATGCCACAGGAAGACCTTAAAAAATTTATTGAATTCACCAATACACTCAATAACAACATAAAATTCACTTACGAAATTTCTGACAAATCTGTTAACTTTTTAGACATTAAAGTCTCTATTGGCACAAACAGGCTTGTCACCTCTGTTTTTTACAAGCTAACCGACAGCCACACCTATTTGCTTTATACCTCCTCCCATCCTGAAGCCTGTAAGAACTCCATCCCATATTCCCAAACTCCTCCGTCTTCACCGCATTTGTCAGGATAATTTGAACTTTATAGGACACTCCAACAAGTTATTAGAATTTTTCCGTCATCGCCACTACCCAGAAAAGGTCCTTCATGAAGCCTTCAACCGTATCCAACTAGTGAGCCACAAAGAAGTATTCAGGAAAAAGCCTGTTACTTCATCTGACAGAGTTAAGTTAGTACTGCCTTTCCACCCGCATGGTCAGATGGTTATGAAAATTCTTTATCGTCATCTGCCGATAATCCAACTCGACTCCGACACTCGTGACATTTTCTCTGATCCACCCCTATTGGCATACAAACGTGAGCCAAACCTTAAGGACATCTTTGTCCACAGCCACTTGAAGCAGAGCTTACATATGTTGGCACCAGAAAATGTAACCGCCCCCGCTGTGTTACCTGCCCTGTAGTCTGGGAAACGAAAACAATCACCTTTCCCAAAACTATCCTCACTCTTCATGAGGGATTCACATGCGAGTCCCTTAATGTGATATATGTCATCGTTTCCAAAAGATGCAGGATAACATATACTGGTGAGATTGGCCTCAGATTAGGGGACCGCATGAAAAACATCTGTACGACATCACCCAGCATGCTTCGAAACCAGTCCCAAATCATTTCAATGGCCCCAACCACAGAGGCAAATCTGATTTTCTGGTAACAGCCATCAAACAATGTCACGCAGATGACACAAGCCGCCTGGTACTTGAGAACCGCTGCAGTCAAAATTATGGGACGCTGGAACCACATGAGTTAAACTCGCTGTTTAACTACATGTAACATTCTCTTCAATCATTACAGTACCTCTCCACTAAGTCCACCCCTTCGTACTTTTCAAACTTCCTTACAGCATCACTCTGCAACCCCTCTTCCCCAGTCATCTGTTTCAACTTCTCCTAGCAAGGTCAATATTGCATCACACACTCTCTCTCCCTTCCCCGGTTCCCCATCCACCACCCCCAGTTACAACCCACCGACCACATGTCACAGGTCTCTATTTAATGTCTCCACATTCTACTAAATCCATTCCTAACACGCACCGCCGGACAAGCCACACCTTACAGTTTACAGCTAAGTACTCTTTTACATTTTTAAAAAAATAGTATTCATGTGAATCTATACTTTATCTCCTCTCTCTACTTCTTCGTCCTGTATGTTTTTGTATGATTAAGGCTCACGCTGAAATGTCACAACTTTGCAACGTTAAGTAATAAAGATGCTCCTACTTTTTCCTATTTTATACATTCTAGTATCACAGCTTTACTGCAGTGCTTCGGGTATAGTTATATACTTATACACTAATTATTGTGTGTTATAAAGAAATTTGATGTCACCAACTGGAGAGAGAAAATTAGGAATAGAGAGGAATGGAGGCAAACTTTATCTGCAGCAGTGAGCCTTTAATGGCTTGGTAAGCTGAAGAAGAAGGAATATAATTATGCATAATGCATTTAACCTAAATAAAAATTCTTTCAATATACATTGACAAATAGTGCAATGATTTATGATAAGCATAAAAAAATATAATCTGAATTACCTTTCATTCATTCATTCATTTGCATGTCCCTTGCGAAACTTTGCCTCCCTAACAGCTCTCGTGTAGGCCTCTCGGTTGTGAGAAAGATGGCCTGCTGCTGATGCATCCATTTGCAGATCATCAGTGATGTCTTTCAGCCATCTTTGCCCTGGTCTTCTTCTCTTTCTTTTTATGTACCTGTCCAAGATGATCGTCTCTAGATTATCATGATGTTTAACGTGTCCAAAATATTTAAGTTTTCTTTGTTTAATCTTCTTTACTAGCTAGCCTTCTTCAATATTAAGTTCTTGTACTATGGATATATTTGTTCCTTTTTATGTCCATGATATTTGAAGAACTCTTCTGTAGCTGTTTCTCAGCCATTTTGTTAAGTGTCCAAGTCTCACAGGCATATGTTGCGATGGGAAAGATGCATGCCCTTAAAAATCTTATTTTTGTAACTCTGTCTGTTCCTCTCCACAGATTCTTTAGTTGTTTTACTTTCTGAAGAGCGATAGATGTCCTCCTTTTAATTTCCCTCATTGTATCTACATTATTAGTTAGTAGTGATCCAAGATATTCAAAACTCTCCACCTCTTCCAACTTTTCCTCAGTGATACATATTTCAGCTGCCATGTTTGTTTTGTCATTTGTTGAAATACCTACCCTGAAGAAATAGTTCAGTGAAAAAATATTAAGATAGCCCTGATGTTGAACATTAAAAATTCTAAAGAGATACCTAAAGGTTTGTGGCTCTCTGTGGTTTTCCACTGCCAGCACAAAGTCAAGATAAGTTTTGTTATCCTGCAACAGAAAGAGAGATATATAATAATAGGATGTATGACAAATTTCAAAACTCAGTTCTTTAAACTATCAGTTCCTTTAACTGTAATTGTTACTGAATGTTGGTGCATATTTCTTAATAACTGCTCTGTTGATTTATACTGATATAGTGAATGTAGGTCACTAGGCCACCAGCTTTCAGCTCTTGCTGACAAATATCACTCCATGGTGTTTATACAAATTAACATCTCTCTCTCTCTCTCTCTTTCTCTCTCTCTCTCTGAACCTTAAGTACCCAACGCACATGGAGCTTCTGCAAGGGTTTTCCCACAAATGCCTGTCTTTTGCCTTTTTTTTTTAGCCCTCTATTGTTCAACATTCGTTCTGTTGTTCTTCTCCATGTCTCTTTTGGTATTAACATATCTAACAGCATGTAAAATCTAACAGCACATAAAAAACCAGGTGCAAAGGAATGTGATGACCACCGGACCATCAGCCTCTCATGTCACATAATGAAGCTACTTCTGAGAATAATTATGAGAAGAACAAGGAAAAAGATAAAAATGGAAATAGCAGATGAACAGTTTGGATTTGCTGAAGGAAAGGGAACACACAATGCCATTTATGCTTTCCGAACACTAACAGAAAGAGCTTTAGAAGTACAGAAATATCTCTACTTATGCTTCATTGATTACACCAAGGCATTTGACAAGGTGAAACATAATGAAATTATTAAAATGCTTGAAGACATCAATATAGACGGCAAAGACCTGAGGATTGTAAAACATCTATACTGGCAGCAAGAAGCAGCAGTTCGAGTTGAAAACAGAACTGGAAAATACCAACCTATAAAACAAGGGGTGCGACAAGGATGTGTACTATCTCCAGACCTTTTTTCTCTGTATAGCGAGAATATTCTAAGAACAATCATCACAGAACCAGGCATAAAAATTGGAGGATACACTATTAACAACCTTCGGTATGCTGACGACACAGTACTGATAGCTGAGAACCAACAAGATCTGCAAAATCTCTTGGATAAAGTCGCCAAAGAAAGTGAACAGAAAGGCCTTACTTTGAACATCAAAAAGACAGACACTATGGTTATATCTAAGAAACAGAATCTACCAGCATGCAGTATTAAATTAAATGGAACTATTGTAAAGCAGGTGCAGAAATTCAAATACCTTGGAGCAGTAATAACTTCAGATGGGAAATGCAGAACAGAAATTAGGAATAGAATAGGCCAAGCAAAGACTGCATTTCAGAGAATGAGAAACATATTATCCAACACATCTTTATCAATGAATGTTAGAAAACGAATCCTAAAATGCTATATTGAACCTATCTTGTTATATGGAAGTGAATCACGGACAATAGGCAAGTCTGCACAAAAATCATTGGAAGCAGCAGAAATGTGGTTTATTAGAAGAATGTTGTGAATCCCCTGGACAGCAAAAATAACTAATGAAGAATGTATGAGAAGAGCTGGAGAGACAAAAAACCTTGTCAAAAAGATAAGAGAGAGACAATGTACTTTCATAGGACATGCAATGAGAAGAGGGGGCATTGAAAACATTATAACAACAGGAAAAATAGAAGGAAGAAGATCAAGAGGAAGACCAAGAGAAATGATACTGGACAGTCTGACGGGATGGTGTGAGAGGAGATCACCAACTGAACTGATGGCCTGCATGAAGGATCGGGTACTCTGGAGAAGCATAATAGCCAACGCCAGTCGGCACAGCACATCATGATGATGATGATGATGATGATGATGACATAAAATATCATGCATTTTCCTCCTAAAATATTGTCTTAAAAAATTAGAGGATACAATATTAACAACCTTCAGTATGCTGATGACACAGTACTGATAGCTGAGAACCAACAAGACCTGCAATATCTCTTGGATAGTCACCAAAGAAAGTGAACAGAAAGGCCTTACTTTGAACATCAAAAAAACAAAGACTATGGTTATATCTAAGAAACAGAACCCACCAAAATGCAGTATAAAATTAAACGGAACTATTCTAAAGCAGGTGCAGAAATTTCAAATACCTTGGAGCAGTAATAACTTCAAATGGGAAATGCAGAACAGAAATTAGGAACAGAATTGGCCAAGCAAAGACTGTATTTCAGAGAATGAGAAACATATTATCCAACACATCCTTATCAATGAATGTTAGAAAACGAGTCCTAAAATCCTATCTTGTTATATGTAAGTGAATTATGGACAATTGGCAGGTCTGCACAAAAATCATTGGAAGCAACAGAAATGTGGTTTATTAGAAGAATGTTGCGAATCCTCTGGACAGTAAAAATAACTAATGAAGAATGTATGAGAAGAGCTGGAGAGACAAAGAATCTTGTCCAAAAAATAAGAGAGATACAACAAACTGGTTGGAACTACATGCCAAAATCATTAATTGGTTTAAAAAAAATTATTCTTATGGTTTATGGTGGTCTAAAATTCTAAAGAAAATTTCAAATCTAAGACATAAATATCATCTTCAAAACTGTACAAGAAAGATGTACAAAGAAATATTTTTAATAATTTCTCACCAATATAGACATCTATTTTCACTTTGATGGCGGCCTCGTGAAGAGGAGTATAGTTCCAGTTGTCCTGAGCATTTGAATCTCCTCCATGACGAAGAAGTAATGTGACAACTTCTGCATGTCCGAATAAGCACGCATTATGTAATGGGATGAATCCACCATCATCCCTTGCATGTACATTGGCCCCACACTCTAGTAAGTGCTCCACAACATCTTTGCGTCCAAATCCTTGGAAAATAAAACACGCATGGGTTTTACAGAATCTAACTGTGTGAAATTATAAAAGTGTCACTTTGTCTGCCTCTAATACATATATGTGTATATATATATAATAATATATATATATATATAAACAAAGAAAGACGAACAACAATTACAGATCTTTGAGAACAAGATCCTAAGAAGAATCTCTGAGGCAATAAAGGATACCAACGACGGAGAATGGAGAGCTAGAAAGAACACTGAAATGAACAGCTTATTTAAATCCCAACGAATTAAAAATGTCTTGAAACTGAACAGACTACGCTGGCTGGGGCATGTAGAAAGAACAAACAAATGAAAATAATGTATGCACAAGAGATGAGTGAAAAAAGACCAGGGGGTAGACCAAGACAGAGTTGGAAAGACAACATAGAAGAGGATATAAAAAAATTGGTCTCACCAACTGGAGAGAGATCAGGAATAGAAAGGAATGGAGGCGAACTTTATCTGCAGCAATGAGCGTTAATGGCTCGGAAAGCTGAAGAAGATGAAGAATATATATATATATATATATATATATATATATATATATAATCTCTGAAATCTTTAAACCTGATGATGACTTTTCCCCTCTCTTGTTACAATACTTGTCACAATTTCTCACAGCTGTCATTTGCCTCACTATCTACATACTTTCTCAGCTGCTTCTACATTTTCAAGCCCTCATTGGATTCCTTTTGGTATCTTATATCTTATATCCTTCCCGTGCCGTTAAACGTCACATAGGGCTCGTAAAGTAGTTCGCCAATTTTTCCTGTCTTCGGCGAGTCTTTCAACCTCATCAAAGGATTTTATGCCTGTTAACTTGGCCTCTCTTAATAAGTCCTCTTCAGAGTTTCACGCGGTCTGCCTCTTTTTCTTCGGCCTGTTGTGTTCCACTTGATAGCTTGTTTTGGGATTCTCTGATCATTTCTTCTCATCAAGTGACCAACATATGTCCATCTCCTTTTCCTCATCACCCATGAGACTGGTTGTTGTTCAGTCATCTGTCTTATCTCTGCATTGTTCTTGAATTCATTCCACTTGATGCCGAGTATTTTCCTTAGGCATTTGTTTTCAAAAGAGTCTAATTTCTTTTCTATTTCTTTAGTTGTTTTCCAGCTTTCGCATGCATAAATGAGGGTGAATATTACATTTGAATTGAATAGTCTTAACTTGGTTTTTGTGCTTTTGAATTCCATATGTTCTCAAGATTCTTGAAGATTGATGCTGCTTTTGCAATTCTGATCCTAACTTCCTTTCTAGTGTCACCATC
>CM019702.1:33280959-33298373 GCA_009760885.1 Achatina immaculata
TCATTAGTTATTTTTGCTGTCCAGAGGATTCGCAACATTTTCTAATAAACCACATTTCTGCTGCTTCCAATGATTTTTGTGCAGACTTATCTATTGCCCATGATTCACTTCCATATAACAAGATAGGTTCAATATAGCATTTTAAGACTCATTTTCTAACATTTATTGATAAGGATGTGTTGCATAATATGTTTCTCATTCTCTGAAATGCAGTCTTTGCTTGGCCTATTCTGTTCCTAATTTCTGTTCTGCATTTCCCATCTGAAGTTATTACTGATCCAAGGTATTTGAATTTCTGCACCTGCTTTAGAATAGTTCCGTTTAATTTTGTACTGCATATTGGTTAATTCTGTTTCTTAGATATAACCATAGTCTCTGTCTTTTTGATGTTCAAAGTAAGGCCTTTCTGTTCACTTTCTTTGGCGACTTTATCCAAGAGATTTTGCAGGTCTGAAAACTAAACCTAAATTCTTTCGAATTCAACGGCGAATACTTCGAGCAAATCAGTGGTGTTGCCATGGGAACGAAAATGGGTCCCAGTTATGCTTATCTATTTATGGGCTTTCTGAAAGTCAAATTGTGGGAAACCTACACTGGCAGACTTCCATAATTCTATAAAAGGTACATCGATGATGGCATCGGAATCACAAGTATGCCACAGGAAGACCTTAAAAAATTTATTGAATTCGCCAATACACTCAATAACAACATAAAATTCACTTATGGAATTTCTGACAAGTCTGTTAACTTTTTAGACATTAAAGTCTCTATTGGCACAAACAGGCTTGTCACCTCTGTATTTTACAAGCCCACCAACAGCCACACCTATTTGCTTTACACCTCCTCCCATCCTGAAGCCTGTAAGAACTCCATCCCATATTCCCAACTCCTCCGTCTTCGCCGCATTTGTCAGGATAATTTGGACTTTATAGATCAGTCCAACAAGTTATTAGAATTTTTCCGTCATCGCCACTACCCAGAAAAGGTCCTTCGTGAAGCCTTCAACCGTATCCAACTAGTGAGCCGCAAAGAAGTATTCAGGAAAAAGCCTGTTACTCCATCTGACAGAGTTAAGTTAGTACTGCCTTTCCACCTGCATGATCAGATGGTTAAGAAAATTCTTTATCGTCATCTGCCGATAATCCAACTCGACTCTGACACTCGCGACATTTTCTCTGATCCATCCCTATTGGCATACAAACGTGAGCCAAACCTTAAGGACATCCTCGTCCACAGCCACCTGAAGCAGAGCCTTACATATGTTGGCACCAGAAAATGTAACCGCCCCCGCTGCGTTACCTGCCCTGTAGTCTAGGAAACGAAAACAATCACCTTTCCCAAAACTATCCTCACCCTTCATGAGGGATTCACATGCGAGTCCCGTAATGTGATATATGTCATGGTTTGCAAAAGATGCAGGATAACATATATTGGTGAGACTGGCCTCAGATTAGGTGACAGCATGCAAAAACATCTGTACGACATCACCCAGCATGCTTCGAAACCAGCCCCAAATCATTTCAATGGCCCCAACCACAGAGGCAAATCTGACTTTCTGGTTACAGCCATCAAACAATGTCACGCAGATGACACAAGCCACCTGGCACTTGAGAACCTCTGCATTCAAAATTATGGGATGCTGGAACCACATGGGTTAAACTCGCTGTTTAGTTACACGTAACATTCTCTTCAATCATTACAGTACCTCTCCACAAAGTCCACCCCTTCTTACTTTTCAAACTTCCTCACAGCATCACTCTGCAACCCCTCTTCCCCAGTCATCTGTTTCAACTTCTCCTAGCTAGGTCAATATTGCATCACACACTCTCTCTCCCTTCCCCGGTTCCCCATCCACCACCCCCAGTTACAACCCACCGTCCACATGTCACAGGTCTCTATTTAAAGTCTCCACGTTCTACTAAATCCATTCCTGACACACACCACCGGACAAGCCACACCTTACAATTACAGCTAAGTACTCTTTAGAAAAAAATTGCATGTCCTATGAAAGTACATTGTCTCTCTCTCTTATTTTTTGACAAGATTTTTTTTTGTGTTTTGTTTCTCCAGCTCTTTTCATACATTCTTCATTAGTTATTTTTGCTGTCCAGAGGATTCGCAACATTTTCTAATAAACCACATTTCTGCTGCTTCCAATGATTTTTGTGCAGACCTGCCTATTGCCCATGATTCACTTCCATATAACAAGATAGGTTCAATATAGCATTTTAGGACTCATTTTCTAACATTTATTGATAAGGATGTGTTGCATAATATGTTTCTCATTCTCTGAAATGCAGTCTTTGCTTGGCCTATTCTGTTCCTAATTTCTGTTCTGCATTTCCCATCTGAAGTTATTACTGCTCCAAGGTATTTGAATTTCTGCACCTGCTTTAGAATAGTTCCGTTTAATTTTGTACTGCATATTGGTTAATTCTGTTTCTTAGATATAACCATAGTCTCTGTCTTTTTGATGTTCAAAGTAAGGCCTTTCTGTTCACTTTCTTTGGCGACTTTATCCAAGAGATTTTGCAGGTCTTGTTGGTTCTCAGCTATCAGTACTGTGTCGTCAGCATACCGAAGGTTGTTAATATTGTATCCTCCAATTTTTTTAAGACAACTTTTTAGAAGAAAAATGCACGGTTTTTTATGTGCTGTTAGATATGTTAATAGCAAAGGAGACTTGGAGAAGTACAACAGAGCAGATGTTGAGCAATCAACGCTAAAACAAGGCAAAGAATAGGCATTTCTGGAAAAAACTTGCGGAAGCCCCATGTGCCTTGGGCACTTAATGTTCAGAGAGAGAGAGAGAGAGAGAGAGAAAGAGAGAGAGAGAGAAAGAGAGAGAGAGAGAGATATATATATGTTAATTTGTATAAACGCCATGGAGTGATATTTGTCTGGCAAGAGCTGAAAGCTGGTGGCCTAGTGAACTACATGACTATAGCAGTATAAAGTAACAGACCAGTTATTAAGAAATATGCACCAGCATTCAGTAACAATTACAGTTAAAGAAAGAGACAGCTAAAAAAAAATTGAGTTTTGAAATTTGTCATACATCCTATTATTATGTGTCTCTCTCTGTTGCAGGATTACAAAACTTATCTTGACTTTCTGCTGGTAATGGACAACCACAGAGCGCCACAAACCTTTAGGTATCTCTTTAGAATTTTTAATGTAATCAAGGCTATCTTAATGTTTTTTCACAGAACTATTTCTTCAGGGTAGGTATTTCAACAAATGACAAAACAAAGAAGGCAGCTGAAATATGTATCAATGAGGAAAAATTGGAAGAGGTGGAGTTTTGAATATCTTGGATCACTACTAACTAATAATGTAGATACAATGAGGGAAATTAGAAGGAGGACATCTATCGCTCTTCAGAAAGTAAAACAACTAAAGAATCTGTGGAGAGGAACAGACAGAGCTACAAAAATAAGATTTTTAAGGGCATGCATCTTTCCCATTGCAACATATGCCTGTGAGACCTGGACACTTAACAAAATGGCTGAGAAACACATAAATGCCTTCGAATGTAAATGCTACAGAAGAGTTCTTCAAATATCATGGACATAAAAAAACAACATATATCCATACTACAAGAACTTAATATTGAAGAATGTATAAAACAGGAAAAAGTAGGAGCAGCTTTATTACTTAATGATTACAAAGTTGTGACGTTTCGGTGTGAGCCTTAATCATACAAAAACATACAGGACGAAGAAGTAGA
The DNA here is from genome assembly GCA_009760885.1 of Achatina immaculata. Lineage (NCBI taxonomy): Eukaryota > Metazoa > Mollusca > Gastropoda > Stylommatophora > Achatinidae > Lissachatina > Lissachatina immaculata. Next base: position 33,284,690 of record CM019702.1, read on the forward strand.
GAGGGGAGATAAAGTATGGATTCACATGAATGCTATTTAAAATAATTAAAGAAAAATAAATAAATAAATAAAAATAATTTTAAAAAATTTTTTTTCTAAAGAGTACTTAGCTGTAAATTGTAAGGTGTGGCTTGTCTGGCGGTGTGTGTCAGGAATGGATTTAGTAGAACGTGGAGACTTTAAATAGAGACCTGTGACATGTGGTCGGTGGGTTGTAACTGGGGGTGGTGGATGGGGAACCGGGGAAGGGAGAGAGAGTGTGTGATGCAGTATTGACCTATCTAGGAGAAGTTGAAACAGGTGATTGGGGAAGAGGGGTTGCAGAGTGATGCTGTGAGGAAGTTTGAAAAGTAAGAAGGGGTGGACTTTGTGGAGAGGTACTGTAATGATTGAAGAGAATGTTACGTGTAACTAAACAGCGAGTTTAACCCATGTGATTCCAGCATCCCATAATTTTGAATGCAGCGGTTCTCAAGTGCCAGGCGGCTTGTGTCATCTGCGTGACATTGTTTGATGGCTGTAACCAGAAAGTCAGATTTGCCTCTGTGGTTGGGGCCATTGAAATGATTTGGGGCTGGTTTCGAAGCATGCTGGGTGATGTCGTACAGATGTTTTTGCATGCTGTCACCTAATCTGAGGCCAGTCTCACCAATATATGTTATCCTGTATCTTTTGCAAACGATGACATATATCACATTACGGGACTCGCATGTGAATTCCTCATGAAGGGTGAGGATAGTTTTGGGAAAGGTGGTTGTTTTCATTTCCCAGACTACAGGGCAGGTAACGCAGTGGGGGTGGTTACATTTTCTGGTGCCAACATATGTAAGGCTCTGCTTCAGGTGGCTGTGGACGAGGATGTCCTTAAGGTTTGGCTCACGTTTGTATGCCAATAGGGGTGGATCAGAGAAAATGTTGCGAGTGTCGGAGTCGAGTTGGATTATCGGCAGATGACGATAAAGAATTTTCTTAACCATCTGATCATGCGGGTGGAAAGGCAGTACTAACTTAACTCTGTCAGATGGAGTAACAGGCTTTTTCCTGAATACTTCTTTGCAGCTCACTAGCTGGATACGGTTGAAGGCTTCACGAAGGACCTTTTCTGGGTAGTGGCGATGACGGAAAAATTCTAATAACTTGTTGGACTGATCTATAAAGTCCAAATTATCCTGACAAATGCGGCGAAGACGGAGGAGTTGGGAATATGGGATGGAGTTCTTACAGGCTTCAGGATGGGAGGAGGTGTAAAGCAAATAGGTGTGGCTGTCGGTGGGCTTGTAAAATACAGAGGTGACAAGCCTGTTTGTGCTAATAGAGACTTTAATGTTTAAAAAGTTAACAGACTTGTCAGAAATTCCATAAGTGAATTTTATGTTGTTATTGAGTGTATTGGCGAATTCAATAAATTTTTTAAGGTCTTTCTGTGGCATACTTGTGATTCCGATGCCATCATCGATGTACCTTTTATAGAATTCTGGAAGTCTGCCAGTGTAGGTTTCCCATAATTTGACTTCCAGAAAGCCCATAAATAGACAAGCATAACTGGGACCCATTTTCATTCCCATGGCAACACCACTGATTTGCTCGAAGTATTTGCCGTTGAATTCGAAAGAATTTAGGTTTAGTACTAGCCGTGTAAGTCTGATTATGGTGTCAGTGCTAGTAGTAGGGTGAGGGTCTTTGTCGAGAAAATAGCTGAGTGCTAAAAGTCCATCCTCATGGGGGATAGAAGTGTATAGGGAGCAGACATCAAGGAGAAAGATGTGATAGGTGTGAGAGAGTGTGATCGTATCAAATGTTGTTAATGCGTGGTTGGTATCTTTCAAAAAGGAGGGTAGTTTGTGTACTAAAGGTTGGAAGATACTATCTAAAAAGTCAGAAATGTGCTCAGTGGGGCATGAACATGCTGATACAATGGGGCGTCCAGGGTTACCTGGTTTGTGGATTTTAGGAAGAAGATAGAAGGTAGGTGTGCCTAAACAGCTGTCCTTAATGTGAAGAGAAACAGCTTGGGGTGGGAGGCCATCTTCTGTAATCAGGTCTTTAATGGTTGCTTCCACTATGTCATTATTTGAACGGGTAGCATCGTTATTCGCTGGGGCATAGAATTTTGTATTGCTGAGTTGGGACATTCCTTCCGCGATATATAAATCTTTTTTCCAAACTACGAGATTGCTGGTTTTATCTGCTGGCTTGATCACGATATCGCTTCGACGCTTGAGGGTGGACAATGCTCTGGACTCTCCCTTATTTAGGTTAAAATGTCGAATTTTTGGTGGTTTGAGGTTAAGGATCTCACGCCACGTCGTATCAATATAAAGATCTAAAGATTGGGAAGCCCCGGGGGAAGGTGTCGAGCTATATTTATGGTGGTCGTAACGTGCAAATGGGTTATCGGGGTCTTGTGTTGGTTGGTTGGACTCTTTGTTAGCAAAGTGATATTTAAGCCGCAATCCCCGTCTGAAGTCATGTACCCATTTCTACATCACTGGCCAGATTTTAATATGGAAATGGGTTCACTCAAAATTGCTGTATGACAAATGATCAAGAATTACATCATCATCAGGTATCGTGCCGACTGGCGTTGGCTATTATCCTTCATGCAGGCCATCAGCTCAGTTGGTGATCTCCTCTCACACCATCCCGTCAGACTGTCCAGTATCATTTCTCTTGGTCTTCCTCTTGATCTTCCTTCTATTTTCCCTGCTGTTATATTTTCAATGCCCTCTCTTCTCATTGCATGTCCTATGAAAGTATATTGTCTCTCTCTCTTATTTTTTGACAAGATTTTTTTTTGTCTCTCTAGCTCTTTTCATACATTCTTCATTAGTTATTTTTGCTGTCCAGAGGATTCGTAACATTTTCTAATAAACCACATTTCTGCTGCTTCCAATGATTTTTGTGCAGACCTGCCTATTGCCCATGATTCACTTCCATATAACAAGATAGGTTCAATATAGCATTTTAAGACTCGTTTTCTAACATTTATTGATAAGGATGTGTTGTTTAATATGTTTCTCATTCTCTGAAATGCAGTCTTTGCTTGGCCTACTCTGTTCCTAATTTCTGTTCTGCGTTTCCCATCTGAAGTTATTACTGCTCCAAGGTATTTGAATTTCTGCACCTGCTTTAGAATAGTTCCGTTTAATTTAATACTGCATATTGGTGGATTCTGTTTCTTAGATATAACCATAGTCTCTGTCTTTTTGATGTTCAAAGTAAGGCCTTTCTGTTCACTTTCTTTGGTGACTTTATCCAAGAGATTTTGCAGGTCTTGTTGGTTCTCAGCTATCAGTACTGTGTCGTCAGCATACCGAAGGTTGTTAATATTGTATCCTCAAATTTTTTAAAGACAACTTTTTAGAAGGAAAATGCACGGTTTTTTTATGTGCTGTTAGATATGTTAATAGCAAAAGAGACTTGGAGAAGAACAACAGAGCGGATCTTGAGCAATCAACGCTAAAAACAAGGCAAAGGACAGGCATTTCTGGAAAAACCTTGCGGGAGGCCAATGTGCCTTGGGCACTTAATGTTCAGAGAGAGAGAGAGAGATTGATTGATTGATTGATTGATTGATCTTTATTTCAAAAGGGTTAAGAATTGGGCACGCAGGCCCGTCTGACATTCTGCCCTTGACAGAGAGAGAGAGAGAGATATGTTAATTTGTATAAACGCCATGGAGTGATATTTGTCTGGCAAGAGCTGAAAGCTGGTGGCCTAGTGAACTACATGACTATAGCAGTATAAAGTAACAGACCAGTTATTAAGAAATATGCACCAGCATTCAGTAACAATTACAGTTAAAGAAACAGACAGTTAAAAAAAAATTGAGTTTTGAAGTTTGTCATACATCCTATTATTATGTGTCTCTCTCTGTTGCAGGATTACAAAACTTATCTTGACTTTCTGCTGGTAATGGACAACCACAGAGCGCCACAAACCTTTAGGTATCTCTTTAGAATTTTTAATGTAATCAAGGCTATCTTAATGTTTTTTCACTGAACTACTTCTTCAGGGTAGGTATTTCAACAAATGACAAAACAAAGAAGGCAGCTGAAATATGTATCAATGAGGAAAAATTGGAAGAGGTGGAGTTTTGAATATCTTGGATCACTACTAACTAATAATGTAGATACAATGAGGGAAATTAGAAGGAGGACATCTATCGCTCTTCAGAAAGTAAAACAACTAAAGAATCTGTGGAGAGGAACAGACAGAGCTACAAAAATAAGATTTTTAAGGGCATGCATCTTTCCCATCGCAACATATGCCTGTGAGACCTGGACACTTAACAAAATGGCTGAGAAACACATAAATGCCTTTGAATGTAAATGCTACAGAAGAGTTCTTCAAATATCATGGACATAAAAAGGAACATATATCCATACTACAAGAACTTAGTATTGAAGAAGGCTGGCTAGTAAAGAGGATTAAGCAAAGAAAACTAAAATATTTTGGACACGTTAAACATCATGATAATCTAGAGACGATCATCTTGGAAGGATATATAATGGGAAAAAGAAAGAGAGGAAGACCAGGGCAAAGATGGCGACAAGACATCGTTGATAATCTGCAAATAGATGCATCAGCAGCAGGTCATCTTTCTGACAACCGAGAGGCCTACAGGAGTGCTGTTAGGGAGGCAAAGTTCCACAAGGGACATGTAAATGAATGAAAGGTAATTCTGATTATATTTTTTACGTTTATCATAAATCATTGCACTATTTGTCAATGGATATTGAAAGAATTTTTATTTAGGTTAAATGCATTATGCATAATTATATTCCTCCTCCTTCAGCTTTGCAAGCCATTAAGGCTCATTGCTGCAGATAAAGTTTGCCCCCATTCCTCTCTATTCCTAATCTTCTCTCTCCAGTTGGTGACATCAAATTTCTTTATAACCTTTTCTATATTGTCTCTCCATCTCTGTCTTGGTCTAACCCTTGGTCTTGTTACCTTCATCTCTTGTACATACATAATTTCCGTCTGTCTGTTCTCTTTCATTCTGTCTACATAGCCCAACCAGTGTAGTCTGTTCAATTTCAAGATGTTTATAATTCACAGGGAATGTTTATAATTTGTACAACTACACAGACAATGCATATGACACTCAGCATATTGCCAGGGAAACATTTATAACACTGAAATACAGTAATTGCTGTTAAGAAGTCCATATGATCATTTATATGATAAATATTCCATAGTATTTGTTTTCAATGCAAGATCAGTACTGAAACCAACTCTAGAACAAAAACAGACTAAGAAGAAACTCTCCACCGAGACCAGGTACTAAGTGTAAAATATAATAGAATTCAGCCCGTTGGAGAAAATAGAGATTATTTTTTTTAAAGGCCATGAGCAGGCATCAATCATATCATTAAAAATTATAGTGTTACTTGGTCAACTATCATGAGAAAAATGCATGAGATATATGGAAAATCCTTCATGTCATCCACACAATGACGGTCATCTTATTAGATATGAAGGAGCACTTCATTAATTGTGCTTCAGAACAGGGACAGTAGACTAGGTACATACAACAAAATTAAAATTAATGACTCACCCCTGTGTACTTGTGAAACCCAAAGATTCCACATTGTAGCACATTGAGACTTACACTGCCGCAGTGTAACAACTTTTTGTCCCTTACATGACTTACAGAAGAGACAGTTCATCCAGAAAACAGCTATTCTTATTAAGACCTAATAGTTGAATAAAGATGGAACCTTTTACAGTTTGAATTGAATAGGTTTTGAATTTCTCTAGATGTGTACAGTACAAGATCTTTAAGACATTGAAGAGCGTTTGAAAAATACAACTGGAATGTATCATGAGAACTGGAACTATGTGCTAGAAACCATTTAAAATTATGTAGTTTTGTATTGAAGTCTTATCCTAAATCTGTGGTACAGGCCATTCAAGAACAGATGGAAATCCACGGACAGGAGCCAATCAAGTTTCAAGATGTCAAAGATGTGATATTTGACATGGTTAAACCAAAGAATCCTCTCAAGATTACATTTAATGATCTCATCAACAGGTTAAACCAAATATTTTCTTCCTGTTTCAGAAAATACTTATGAAGAAGCTGTAGTTTTTAGGCTTAGAATTTATGTACTTTTTAAGAGAGAACAAGGTTTGGGGGGGGGGAAAGAAAATGAAATATATGAGGAGGAAGGCTAGATAAGAGATGAATTGATATCTGTAGTTGTGAGTTTCCAGAAGAATAATCAGTTCCCTAAAAATTGTTATATTGAGGCCTAAGATGTCATAATAGGAAAAAATGTTTAATATTCTTTATTGGGAGGACAGAAATGGTAGTGGTTAGTAAATGTTGTAAGCTTGAACTGTATAGTTGATATACATAGCTGTTATCTATGTATTTTTACAAATAGGAAATAATGGAGCTTTTGTACAGTAAAGTAATAGAACACAGTGTTGTATGATCAAACCTTGAGGTCTAATAATTCAACACTGTGTTCTGTTACTTTAATATATATATTACACCGACCACAATTGTTCTCTACTCTCCTTCATTGTCAGAAAATACTCACTACTTTCAGTGATACAGGCTTTTGATCTCACCACTCTAGACAGATCAGGATAGAGTTGCTGTTGCCTTGTTTTAAAAAAAAAATCTCAGCTGTGCATTAGGCTCAGACACTACCACCTCTCCCACAACTGTCTTGCCAATAATAAGTTATATTCCTGTATTACAAAAAGTAATGCAGGCAAATGTGAACTTCATGAAGGGCAGGAACAGCCTTATTTGTTAAAGGTGCAGTTTTAACATTTCCGTTAGACAAAGAAGAAAGAAAAGAAGAGAGTGTCTGTTTGTTAAGTGCCACTCTTGCATCAGTTTTACTTATTACACACACAAACACAAACACATCTTAGTCTTTATCTGAATTTTTTTTTAATGTTTCTTGTATATGTTATTAAATTTCCAGATGTTCATTTTCACATTCTGACAATGATTTCGAATAATGTGCTCTTTTCTTGTTCTTTTTTTTTTTCTGCAGTGGCAAATGTGACACAGTCATGAGCATTCTGATTGACCTGAATGACTTTTGGACTTACACAAACCAAGAATACATAGTGACAGACTTGTCTGATGAGGTCTGAGAGTAATCAGCAAATGAACCAAACTTCAACTTCACTGAGAGCAAATCCATGAAACAGTCACTGATGGCATGAAGCAGTGTTTATATGTAAAATAGATCTTGAGAAAATTTATAAATTTTGAACACTCTATCTACAGTTGATAATTTACCATTTTTAAAAAATCTGCTCGTGCACGTTTTATAAAAATTAACTGGCAGACATAAGATATCAGTGTTTTGTACATATGTACCATTGTGGTTAGGTCACATAACAGCAGCACTTTTTGGTTTGAGAGATGGTTTTGAAGCAGGTAGGTCTTGTTGTGGGCTTTGCCTAGCATCATTTAACTGAACAGTTTAGAACACTGAGAAATCAATGTGTGTAAGGTACTCAGAAGTCTTATGGTTAGGTGAGCATTTAGACATTATGTTCTCCACTGACAGATAGCAGGCAATTAAGTGTTTTCTTTTTGTGCCAACCTTGGTATGTGCAACAAGCTCTTGTTTTTCTTTTCAATCCTGCTTGGGCAGCATCTCCTCTCTACCTCTCTCATTCTTAGAGTTTTCTAATGTTTTAATAAGTTATTTGTCTTCTTTCTTCCCATGATGTGTTCAAGGTAAAAGGGTGAATCGAAAACTCATCATTTATTTTTCAGTAGTTACATTCTTTGATTCATTGTCACCTTGTGACTGACCCTTGTATTTTGACTGTCTTATTTCCTTTATGGTGTAAAAACTTGTTCTAAAACTTTCATTGGCATTTCTTCATATTTCTGTGAGTGAACCAGTGATTGCATTAACAGGCAATTACTGGTAAGTTACTGGTTTAAAAAAAAAGAGAGAAAGAGAGAGAAAAAACCAAAACGTTTGGAGGTCATTGATTATTGTAACCAGTTTATTATAAAAAAATCTAGTAAAAAGCAACCAACAGATTGGTGGATAATTGGGTAAGTAGGCTGATGATGTTCAGTTTGTTTGAAGAAGAGTCAGCCACTTTTGACTTTGCAAGAACCAGTCTGTCAAGATTAACTCCTTCCCTGCCACAGGCAAAAACACGGACATTCCATTTTTGCCAAATAAAAAGTGCGGATCTTGGTATGTATAGGAGGTGTATTTGGAAAAGTGAATGTAACAAATTATTTCCACGTTAAAAGTATATTTATTATGCATCAAAAAACTTTTAAATATATGAAGATTTCATAAACACAGAGATTTTTAGGAAAAAAGAAGCAGTGTGATGATTTTAGCTGATAATTGTGTCCTACTTACCATCTGCTAGGTCTAGATCTACTATCGGCAAAGTCTAGATCTACTTGTATATTTATATGATCTCATCTTGTGATGATATGTGGCTTGCTCACTAAAATAATGTCTGAAATAACCTTCTAACTACTTCTCCAGTCCATTTTATAGGTCTATTTCTACTTGGGGTGCATTAAAAACTGTGGTCTGGTCATATGGCATGTCCTTATGCCTCTGAAAGCACAAAAAATATTGAAAATTCTCGATAAAAACATCCACTTCACTCTGTTGCTAACCATGCTTTGGACTGAACTATGCAGGGTCACTAGACATACACAAATAAAATGTTTACAATTAAAAAGTTACACCATTTTTGTAGAAATGAAGGATGTGGCAATATGTTGCCAAACGGCATGGAACCACCACCACCACTACACCACCCACCTACCCTCCCAGATTTGGTAACGTTTTGCTTTCCAGCATGGGAAGGTATTTTGGAAAGTACTTCATGCAAAATGGAAGATTTGCATAATATTAACTATTTAGCACTAAGTGAGAATTTTAGAAGAAAAAAAAAACCACTGAATTCAAAGAACGACAATAATGATGACATAAATGAATGTCAAGAAACTGGAAGTAAGACAAAGGATTTCCTGTCACCTGACTTCATTCTGCATAGTAAAAACATCAAGAGACATTGGAAATTTGAAAGAGTGAAATAGATAGGTTATAGTGTAAGATATACAGATAATACCATGCTAATAGTAGAAAGTGAAAACTATACGCCTTCTCCTCCTAATGGATGATAGTTTTCTATGTCAAATTATTCTTTGGACATTTTGTAAGATTGTATATTTATTTATGTATTATTATTTCTTTGGCTTATTTCTGGTCTTGTCTGTCCTCTTCTTGTTTTGTTTCTTGACTGTGACAACTACCAGGGACTTAAATTCTTGGCAACTTGGACAGCCTACTACTCCTGCTCATTACACATATGGCGGTGACTGTCTTAACAATCTAAAATGTAAAGATGCATAAGAACCAAATTTTAATAGTCTATTAGATTGAATACTCAAAGTTACAATTATAGACATGGCTGAACCAAAACAAACCATGTCAGTGCATACTTTGCACAAAGACATGACACATCAGACAGAAATTAACATCAGAAGTTGTACAGCTATTAACTCTTAAGGCTGCTGCATCATCATAACAGATGTTCAAGATACATACAAAACAGTTTTCTTGTTAATGTGCCAGTGATCTCTGTAACCATGGGAGCAACACACCAGAGAATCTACTTAGAGTAATTTCAGGGACTCTCAACACAACAGACAAGAGAATCCACTTACAACAATTTCAGGGACTCTCAACACAACAGACAAGAGAATCTACTTAGAATAATTTCAGGGACTCTCAACACAACAGACAAGAGAATCTACTGAGAATAATTTCAGGGACTCTCAACACAACAGACAAGAGAATCTACTTAGAATAATTTCAGGGACTCTCAACACAAGTGACAAGAGAATCTACTTAGAACAATTTCAGGGACTCTGAATACAACACACAACAGTGACCTAAACATTAATATCAGTCAGTGTTTTTTTTTCTTATGATTAATATTCAAAAGTTATTTCAGTGATCACACCATCTTTGTTGTCCACACATCTAGTTTGATTTGACAATTGGCAGCAAAGACTTAACATTTTTAATACTTACATAATATGCAAAACTAACAAAAGCTCACTAAGATCAAAGAAAATAATCACTTTATAACATATGTACCCACATATACATCTCTCTTTCTCTTTCTCTTTTATGTGTGTGCACAGATGCATCATCTGTATTCACCTTAAACATTCTAACCTCTTGAGGATCCCACTTTGTGAACTCCTAATTACAGTTCTATTTTCTGTTGGAATGTATTGATTCAGCCTTCTGCTCAAATAATTTCTGACTGTTCAGTTTTTTAATTGTTACATAGACTGATACTAAGTACTTAAATCAGTGCATTTTGTAACTGAATCCATAACCCAATCAATCAAACCAGATGGCTGATCCAGACAACCAAGTCCAGATTCTCCCGTTTTGGTCATTTTTAAAAAAAAACTTGCCTGTTTGTCTAGTAGTGGCCAAATAACTATCATATAGTTTCTTCAAAATTTTTATAGCAAATATGCAAAAACCTGGATTTTCAACCTATGAGAAGTATATCATACTACAATATTTAATACATTACATGGAGTATGTAAATAAAATTTGATTCTCCACTAAGTGACTTTATTAGACTGAGTGGATGTATCTAAGTGAAGTGTCTGTAGAACAAGTTAAGATGCCCAGAGTGACTCATTGAATTAACATCCTAAACAGATTCTCGAGTAACACTTATGTAATCAGTTTTTGAAAAGAACATTATTTGATTTACTTATGCATATTTGGTAACAGTTGTGATGCTATGTGATACTGTCTTTGTTCATAGTGGTTGTGTTGTGTATTTATTACTCTTTGATTTGTGCTTGAAATGTCACTGCAATGGAGAAATTCAGACACGAATCATTATACATAAAATGTTAAAGGTGTATGGTGTAGTTTTACATAGTGGCAGAGGGAGTGAGTAAAGTGAGAAAAAATGAATAGAAAGTATGAGAATGAATAAATGAAAAACATACAACATCCAATATTTCGACGTGAGCCTTTTTCGAGGATTACATGCACAACGAGACAAACAAATAACTAAACGAAGAACTTATCTAAATATGGCCTCCTCCAGAAGTAGATTTCTGTTTCCTACTTTATGTATAATGATTCAGTGTCTGAATTTCTCCATTGCATTAATGATGGCTTTAAACTTGCTGCCTCATACATTAATTTTCTGTGTCAGATTCATAGTGGTTTTCTATATGTTGTCTCTCCATCTTTGTATTGGGCAGTTACTGTGTCAGTTTTGTATTGTCAGAGCTGTATGTAGTAGTAAAATCATTCTGATTTATATACTTTCTTTGTACATTGCAGCCATCATGTTCTTATAGATTTCATAATAGATACCCGTATTTACAAGTGAGAGAATTTTTACATTCTAATATAAATATTATGTTGATGAGGTATAACAGGTATAAAAAAATTTTTAATTCTGTGGTATAAGACAACAGTTTTCTTTTATTTATTGGAATTAATGTGGAATTTTCTTTTGTTTCTTTTATCCTGTTTTGCTAAGAAACACTGTAGATATAGAGCTGAAAGTAGAGGATAGAAAGAGCATGAAAATAGTATAGACTTCATCAACATTATCATCAGGTGCCATACCGCTTGGCATTGGCTATTATGCTTCTCCAGAGTATACAATCCTTCATGTAGGCCATCAGCTCAGTTGGTGATCTCCTCTCACACCATCCCGTTAGACTGTCCAGTATCATTTCTCTTGGTCTTCCTCTTGATCTTCTTCCTTCTATTTTTCCTGTTGTTATAATATTTTCAGTCCCCCCTTGTCTCATTGCATGTCCTATGAAAGTACATTGTCTCTCTCTCTTATTTTTTGACAAGATTTTTTTTTTGTCTTTCCAGCTCTTCTCATACATTCTTCATTAGTTATTTTTGCTGTCCAGGGGATTCGCAACGTTCTTCTAATACACCACATTTCTGCTGCTTCCAATGATTTTTGTACAGATCTGCCTATTATCCATGATTCACTTCCATATAACAAGATAGTTTCAATATAGCATTTTAGGACTTGTTTTCTAACATTTATTGATAAGGATGTGTTGTCTAATATGTTTCTCATTCTCTGAAATGCAGTCTTTGCTTGGCCTATTCTGTTCCTAATTTCTGTTCTGCATTTCCCATCTGAAGTTATTACTGCTCTAAGGTATTTGAATTTCTACACTGCTTTAGAATAGTTCTATTTAATTTTATACTGCATATTGGTGGATTCTGTTTCATAGATATAACCATAGTCTCTGTCTTTTTGATGTTCAAAGTAAGGCCTTTCTGTTCACTTTCTTTGGCAACTTTATCCAAGAGATTTTGCAGGTCTTGTTGGTTCTCAGCTATCAGTACTGTGTCGTCAGCATACTGAAGGTTGTTAATATTGTATCCTAAATTTTTATGCCTGGTTCTGTGATAATCATTCTTAGAATATTCTCGCTGTACAGAGAAAAAAGGTTCTGGAGATAGTACACATCCTTGTCGCACCCATTGTTTTATAGATTGATATTTTCCAGTTTTATTTTCAACTCGAATTGCTGTTTCTTGGTACCAGTATAGATGTTTTACAATCTTCAGGTTATTGCCATCTATACTGATGTCTTGAAGCATTTTAATAATTTCATTATATTTCACCTTGTCTAATGCTTGATGTAATCAATGAAGCATAAGTATAGATCTTTCTGTACTTCTAAAGCTCTTTCTTTAGTGTTTGTAAAGCATAAATGGCATTGTGTGTTCCCTTTCCTTCAGCAAATCCAAACTGTTCATCTGCTATTTCTATTTTTATTTTTTTCCTTGTTCTTCTTATAATGATTCTCAGAAATAGCTTCTTTATGTGACTTGAGAGGCTGATAGTCTGTGGTCATCACATTCCTTTGCATCTGGTTTCTTTGTTAGTGCTATAAACGTGGATTTAAGCAAGTCACTGGGCATATAACCACTGTTGTAAATGTCATTCAGTAACTTGGTTATTATTTTTATTCCTGTCTTCTCTAATACCTCTATTTCTTCTATTGTTATATTATCAGGCCCAGTCGCTTTTCCTTTCTTCGTGTGTTTGATGGCATCTATGATTTCATCTTCAAGTATTGGTGGTCCATCACAGTTTTCAATATCTGTTGTTAATTCTGGTCTTTCTCCTCCATATAGCTCACCGATATACTCTGTCCACCTGTCCACAATGTCTTCTTTTCCCATTTTACCTTCTTTTGATTTCAGGCATCTTGTGGTATATTTTGATTTCCTGCCTGTGAGTTCACTAATTCGTTTGTGCATGTTTTTAATGTCTTTATTATGAGAGTCCTCTATTTGTCTGCACTGTTCATTTAACCACACTTCGTTTGCTTCTCTGCATTTGCATCTTATTTCTTTATTTATCTTGCTATATTTTTCCTCATTATTTTTACTCCTCCTCCTCTTGTCCATCAGTCCTAAGATGTCGTCTGTCATCCATTTATTTTTAGGGGCTTCTTTTTTCAGTGGTATTATCTCCTTAACAGTTTGGTGGATAGAATCTCTTAACATTGCCCATTGTTCATCTATACTATTTATCTTTTCTGTTGCATTGTATCTATTTGTTATAATAACTTTGTATTGTTCTCGCAGTTCTTGGTCATTTTAAGGAGTTCTGTATT
>CM019702.1:33298473-33343276 GCA_009760885.1 Achatina immaculata
AGAATGATTCATCACTAAATCAACCCTTCTCTAATCATTCACTACGGTCCATTGACGATGCTGGTTCGCCCACTGCAGTATGTTCTAACAATGCCGGTCCGTAAGAACAGGACCTCTGTAAGGTCTTCTAGCCCACTGACCAGCGTCGTGCAGCCGGTTCCTGGCCGTTTGATCTGAAATTCGACGAGCTTGTGTCATTTTTCTATGCTCATGAGCCATCTGCTGAGTACAGTTCAGGTCATCACCTGAAGTTGATGTCCAAGTGAACGTTTCAGACAATTTGCCCTTGTCTGATCAACAAACTTCACTTTAAATCGCAACATCGTATTTCTTGCGTTTATTTATTGTTTGAACAGTATATTTCAAAACCTCCCCACGGCATCAGAATACAACCCTTTGCCCCAACTGCAATCACATATTCCACCTTCTCCAGACTAGATTATCATTATATCATTTTCTCCCCTTTCTGCGCCCCCCCCCCCACACACGCATACCCTTATGACCAGCCTATCATACATTACTAGTTTTCATTACATTCTCAGCACTTCACTACGCGCATTTCTGGACACAGCCTCTTACAAGCCACATCAAAGTGCTCCATTTATTTATTTCTTTATTTTTAGACAACGAAAACAACAGGCCGTGACCCGGTGGTACTGCAAACCGGGTCCACCCGTAACGAGATATGGACCATACCCCCGGCATTCAATGTGCAGGGCAGGACTCACGCATCTCGTTTGTTCCAAAATAACGATCAAAGTGTAGATACTACAGAGCGCAGAACTACACTTTGATCTTAGCCAAAAGGCCGAGAAGGTGCTCTTTTTTTTTTATTTATTCTGTTTTTTTCCCCCATTCCTACTTTTTACATAACATTCACGTAAATTCATATTTTGTCTTCTTTCTTTGTCCTGTGTATTTTTGCATGACTAAGGTTCACACCGAAACGTCAGAACAGTGTACTCGTTAATTAATAAACCTTTTCTTACTTTTTGCTTAGTTTATGCATTTTGTTATCACATCTATACTGCAGTGAATTCGTGAATAGTTATATTTAATTATTCATGAGGTACACTTTCCACGTGTTTGTGCAAAGTACCAAATTAGCCTCCCTTTGACTTTCATCGGTATAGTGCTCTATCTCCAGTAAATGTTACTAACTATACCTGCTGGAGAAGCGGTCACAGTATCTCTGATTCAAGCCCTCAGATATTTCAAACATTCTAGAGAATCTGCTACATCCAGTAACAGTTTTTACTCGATCTAGATTAAGACAAAGTCCATTATCGGATCATTATGAGATTGGTCCTCGTGTATAAGTTTGTGCATGAATGGTTTGAGCTTGTATGTTAGCGCTTTTGTAGAAATTTTGTAGTCTACATTAGCAGTGATATAGATCTGTAGTTTTTAAGCTGTGTCCTGTCTGAGGTGCCTTTGGGTATGAGTGATGTATGATAGGTTCAATCTGGGTGAAAGTTCTCTGCACTCAAAAGTGGAATTTTAAGATGATGATACATAAACCAGAAATGGCAAATTTTTAAGATAAGGTGTTTTATTATGTGTTCAGAACTGACAAAACAGAAAAATCACATTAGAAATAAAAATTATATGTGAAAAAGACAGACGATCAAGGAATGTTTTAAACCTCAGCCTCTGTTATCAGCATTTTTTTCATTGTTCGAATTGACATCGACACCAGTCTCTCTCACAAAGGAAGAAGTTTGTCTCTGGTTTTAAGATCACCACAGAGCTTTTCCTACTGGGGTTTGTTCATGTCTTTTGCCTGAATGCTGTGTAGCTGGCAACACTGAAGGATGTCATGTGGTGTCTGTTGCTCTTTGCCACTGGCACATAGATCTGGTCAATTTTTAGCTTCTGATATAGACAGTGTCTCAGCCTGTGATGTCCTGTTTTCAGTGAGAATATTATCACTAGTCTGTTTCTTAAAAGTTCGTAGCATTCATCATCTATTTTTGTTTTGGGGTGTTGTTCTATCCATTTATCTTTATATATGGTTTTTTAGTCTGTTTCTTCATATGTTGAATTTCTGTCAATCTGTTGCATTCTTCCTTCCTCTTTTGCCAGTCTGCCTGCTTTTCATTTCTTGGATGCTAATGTAGGCAGGTATCCATTGTATGACTTAATTATTATTATCTGCTTTGGTAGATGTCAGCGTATTACCTAAGAAACCCAACATGACAACAACAAAAAAAGTCCAGAAAAGAAGGTAATAAAACTCTATATAAATTCATAGGTATGAGACTCCATAAGAACAGAAAAGTGAATGTAAGACTAATGTATATACATTAGTTAATTTATACATATAGTACATATACATACAATACACCTGTCTAATACTAATGTATTAAAAAATTAGCTGGATAAGCAACATTTAGGATTACAAATTATTACTAATGTAGAAATATTAACTAGATTAGCAACATCCAGGCTTACAAATTATCAGAAAATATGGTTAAATATGAATTTCCAGGATCATGAATATTACAGCCAGGTTATTGAGGATTTAGTGATGAAATTATGCAACAGCTATGGCTGTTAAAACTTTGGGTTCATTTTAGGGATACTGATGTCTAAAACAAAAACTTTTAATTGACATTTATAAATGATAAAATGTATCTGAAATTCATAATAAAATCACCTAATACAAGTTTCACCATGTGAAAAATTAACGCCAGAGGAATAATGTCTTTATAAATCACATTATCTAACTAATTTTATGAACGGCATAATATTAATTGTATCAATTTCATCTGTAATCATAAGGAATTGATATGTGTATGTATATATATATATACATATATGGGACAGATATAAAAGTTATAAATGTGCAAGAATGACAATTATGAGTGTAAAAAATACGTAGAAGAGAAAGATATGAGACTTTGAAACATTTGGAAAAAAACACATATTACAGTGAACAACATGGAGAAGATGGAAGAAACAAGAATTACAGACAGAACATATAGAATGATATTAAATCATATAATAGTTTGAAAATTAACTTCAAAAGAGAAATCTGAAATTAGAGAGAAATAAGACTGATTGAGACATTGAAACTTCTACAAAATGAGAGCAAATGGAAACAGTGTGGATGTGTGTGAGAGAGAGGGAGAGAGTGTGTGTGCACATGGTTTTAGGAAAATGATCCACCAACAAATGCAGAGAGCTACAAAAAGATGATGAATTAGAAGAAGTGCGCACCACTTTAGGAAATAAAATCTTGGATTTTTTCCTGTGCATTAATGCACAATAAAATGTAATTTCCATAATGTATGGAGATTTAAAAAATTGATCATCAGTCTGACTCATGAATATTTCTCATAGCACATTACATGAGATATCATGGTTTTTTTTCAACGAAAAAATAAGCATCACTGAAAAGACATTGTTTATCACAGAAAAACTGATGTTATTTTGTAGACACTGAAGCCAAAAATATTAACAGTTGCTCAAAAGTTTACAACATATATCAAGAAACTGGAATGATTAATTTTTCTCATCTAACTTCTTTACATGAAATGTACATGTCACTGAGCCTTGCAATAGATAATGTAAAAATTCAACAAAAAGACCATTACACATTAAAATATTTTGCATATATGTACACAACTTTAAGTATTGAAAAAAGTAAAATAATCCAGTTTTATAAGTACACAGAATAACAAGTTCATGAGGTGGAAGATTCAAAATTGAATAAGATTCTAATTAAGCTAAAAATGTTTCAGTTTCTGCATTTAAAAACATTAAAATATAATAAAAATTAAATTTTGGACGTGGTTTCAAATACAAAAATATACACAACAGTTATATTAACAAAAAAAAAAAACTTCTCATGATAGTAGATGATGGGTGAACACATAGGTGAACTCACTTCATAAGAACATCAAATTCACCTATGAAATTTCTGACAAATCTTTCAACTTTTTAAGACATCAAAATATCTAATGGCATGGACAGTCTTGTCACTTCCGTATTTTATAAACCCACTGACAGCCACACTTATTTACTTTGCACCTCATCCCATCCTGAAAATTGAAAGAACTTCACCCCATACTCCCAACTCCTCCGTCTTTGCCATCTGTGCCAGGATAATTCGAACAAATTATTTAATATTTTTTTCCTCATCGCCACTATCCAGAAAATGTCAATCGGAAAGCATTTAACCATATCCAACTAGTGAGCCGTGAAGAGGCATTCAGGACCTCCCCCCACAAAAAAGTAAACATCTGACAGAGTCAAATTAGTACTTTCTTTTCACCCACATGGTCAGGTGGCTAAGAATATTTGTTATCACCATCTCCCAATAATCCAGCTCGATCCCGATACTCGTGACATCTTCTCTGATCTACCCCAATTAGCATACAAATGGGAACCAAATCTTAAGGACATCCTCGACTACAGCCACCTGTTGCGGAATCTTGCTTATTTTGCCACCAGAAAATGTAACTCACTCTCGTTGTGTTACCTGCCCTGTGGTTTGGGAAATGAAAACGATCAGCCTTTCCCAAAACTGTCCTCTTTCCCTGAGGGATTCATGCGCGATTTCCGCAATGCGATATATGTCATCATATGCACAAGATGCAGGATAACTTTTATTGGTGAAACTGGCCTCAGAGTAGTGACCTCGTGCAGAAACATCTGTATGATATCACCCAGATTACTTCGAAATCAGTCCCGAATCATTTCAATGGTCCCAATCACAGAGACAAATCTGATTTTCTGGTAAAAGCCATCAAACAATGCCACGCTGATGATAGAAGCCACCTAGCACTTGAGAACTGCTAAATTCAGGAGTATGGTACGCTGGAACTACACGGTTTGAACTTGCTATTCAGTTACACCTAACATTCCCCCTCCCACAAAGCATATTTCCTCTACACCAAGTTCCACTATTTTCTCATTTGCTACACATATTTCAAAACCTCCCCACAGCATCAGATTACAACCCCTCTACCCCAACTGTAATTGCATATTTCACCTTCTTCGGGCTAGATTACCATTATACCATTCTCTCCCTTTTCTGTGGTCCCCCCATCCCCACCACCCCTTTACAACTCACCTATCACACATTACAAGTCTTCATTTAAGCATTCTCAACACCTCACCAAGCGCATTTCTGGACACAGTTTCTTAAAAGCTGCAGCTAAGTGATCCATTTATTTTATTTAGTCTATTTTTTTCCATAGCATTTATGTAAATTAATATTTTATTTTCTTTCCATATTTCTTTGTCCTGTGTGTTTTTGCATGATTAAGTTTCACATCGAAATGCCACAACTGTGTACTCGTTAATTAATAAAGCTGTTCCTATTTTTTGTCTCCATTTTGTTATCACGACTTTATTGCAGTGGCATTATATATATTTAGTTGTGTATAGTTATACATTAATTACTCGTGATATACGCTCTTCCTGTGATTGTGTAAAGTGCCAAATTGGCTTCTCTTTGCCTTTCTTCGGTTTACTGCTCTATCTCCAGTAAATGTTACTAACCATACCTGCTTGAGATGTGATCACAGTATCTCCGATTCATGCCCTCAGATATTTCAAACATTCTAGAGAATTTACTACATCCAGTAACAGTTTTTACCCAATCTAGATTATGACAAAGTCCACCATAAGTGAGACTGGTCATCATGTATACGTTTGTGCATGAGTGGTTTGAGACTGTATGTTAGCATTTTTGTAGAAATTTTGTAGTCTACATTTAGCAGTGATATAGGTCTGCACAAAAATCATTGGAAGCAGCAGAAATGTGGTTTATTAGAAGAATGTTACAAATTCCCTGGACAGCAAAAATAACTAATGAAGAATGTATGAGAAGAGCTGGAGAGACAAAAAATCTTGTCAAAAAGATAAGAAAGAGATAATGTACTTTCATAGGACATGCAATGAGAAGAGGGGGCATTGAAAATATTATAACAACAGGAAAAATAGAGGGAAGAAGATCCAGAGGAAGACCAAGAGAAATGATACTGGATGGTCTGATGGGATGGTGTGAGAGGAGATCACCAACTAAGCTGATGGCCTGTATGAAAAATCGTGTACTCTGGAGAAGCATAATAGGCAACACCAGTCAGCACAGCACCTGATGATGATGATGATGATGATGTTGATGATGATGATGATTTGTTTTTAAAAAAATCTAATTTGTTGTTTATTTCTTTAGTTGTTTCTTACCTTTCACATGCATAAATGAGGGTGGATATCATATCTAAATTGAATAATCTTAGCTTGGATTTTGTGCTTATAGCTTTGACTGCCATATAGATATATATACTGAACTTCATAGATTTTAAAAAGGCATTTGATAGCATACACAGAGATTCATTATGGAGAATTTTATATCTATATGGAATGCCATCTAAAATAGTCAACATCATTAAGGACTTCTACAGTGGATATGTTTGTGCAGTCAAGACTAAAGAAGGGATGAGTGAATGGTTCCAGATTGAAACAGGTGTGAAACAAGAATGTATACTGTCTCCTTTACTTTTTGGGATTACAATAGACTTCATAATGAAAAAAATGCTGCACAGGTAACACAGGTATTGATTGGGTACATGGGACCCAACTAGAAGATCTTGATTTTGCTGATGACATAACTCTTATCAGTAATAATGTGAATTCCATGCAAGAAAAAACAGATAGCCTGTCTTCACTGGCTAGCAAAATAGGACTGGAAATTAACAAGGACAAAACAAAAATAATGAAAATTCCCCTCAATCAAAATGGAAAAATACACATAGAAGGGACAGATATTGAAGAAGTCAATCAATTTGCATACCTTGGCAGCTACATAGACCAGGATGGTGACACTAGAAAGGAAGTTAGGATCAGAATTGCAAAAGCAGCATCAATCTTCAAGAATCTTGAGAACATATGGAATTCAAAAGTTATAAGCACAAAAACCAAGTTAAGATTATTCAATTCAAATGTTATATCCACCCTCATTTATGCATGTGAAAGCTGGAAAACAACTAAAGAAATAGAAAAGAAATTAGACTCTTTTGAAAATAAATGCCTAAGGAAAATACTCGGCATCAAGTGGAATGAATTCAAGAACAATGCAGAGATAAGACAGATGACTGAACAACAATCAGTCTCGTGGGTGATCAGGAAAAGGAGATGGACCTATGTTGGTCACTTGATGAGAAGAAATGATCAGAGAATCCCAAAACAAGCTATCAAGTGGAACACAACAGGCCGAAGAAAAAGAGGCAGACCACGTGAAACTCTGAAGAGGACATTGTTAAGAGAGGCCAAATTAACAGGTATAAAATCCTTTGATGAGGTTGAAAAACTCGCTGAAGACAGGAAAAATTGGCAAACTACTTTGCGAGCCCTATCTGACGTTTAACGGCACGGGAAGGATATAAGATATAAGATAATATATATAATGTTACAAACTGGTAAATTTAAAACTGCAGTTTAGATTCAGCTTCTTTAAAGAAGAAAAAGATAAATAAACAAGTATATCTTACTGATTTTCAAAATAAGGCCATAATTAACAAAATGCACACATTCTATTAAAGGCCAAAACAAAAAATACATCTTGCAACATTAACTTAAGTTATAAAATCATAACTGCTGTTTTATTTCATCACCATCACTGTACTGGTTATCTCTTCGATTTCTCTAACTGACATGCATGATTGAATTGACTGCTGCATTTGTGGCATTTAGGGTGATGAAACTAGAATGAGAAAAAAACAGTTTCTGGGTATAAGCATTTAAAAATAAATATATAAATATACACATAGACACATAGACACAGCAGAAAAACTATGATGATAAAAAAACTTTAGACTTTAACAAAATGTAGGAACACTTTCATTCATTAATACTGATCACGTGGCTGTGATGTTTTGGTTTATATCTTTTTCATACAAAAACACAGGATGAAGAAAAGGAAAAGAAAAGGAAGTCTAAATTAATACAAGGTATGTATGATATATAATACACAAGAAAGGGAACAAATAAAAAAAAAGGTGGCGATGGGGTATTTGTCTTATGACTTGTATGAAGTTGTGTCTGAGAGAATGTGACTGTAAAGTACTATGGAGCTGTAGGGGAATGTCCTACAAATCTACCTAGTTAACAAGTAAAGAATGAGTGGATAAGGGAATAGTAGACAATGGTTGTCAAGCCTAGATGAAGACGGGCATGACAGATTAAGTGAATGTAGAAGAGGTGAAGAATCTAGAAAATAGTGGGGTGAGTGAAAAAAGTAGATGAGAGTTCAGCAGGGAAGGAGTATGGTATTCAGATTATGAATGTGGTAAAGTGAAGTGATAGGTAAAAAATGAATTTTGAGTTGAGTCCATATGGTTCCAGAGTCCTATTTCATATACAAAGTGACTTTCAAGAACCTGACAGCTTCTTTTATCAGAATGCCATTGTTTAATGGCTATTTCTTAAAAGTCTGACGTCCTTCTGTGGTTGGGGCTGTTGAAGTAATTTAGAACTAGCTTAGAAGCATTTTCATCATCGTAATGCGCCTTCTCCAGAACGAAGGTTATTGGTAATGAATCTCCAGTTCCCTCACTCACTCACTTTATGGTGTACTCAGCCAGGATGTCATAAAAATGTAGTCACATAGTCTGAGACCAATCTCACTAATCCATTTTGCACATACAAACATATATTCAAAGGTTGAAAGGTTCAAAATCAGACTCTGGCAACACTGCACTCAGGACAGTCCCGTATATCCTCTGCTGCATGCTGCAGCAACCATCCAAGAACATGTTTGGTAGTAGTTCCTATCAAATGTTGGTTGTTTACAATGCATTTTCTCCTACACCGTTCAGATTTCCTGTCAGCACCCTTAATTTGTCCAGCTCCAGCAGACACTTCACAATTGCATTGTCCTTCCATTTCTGCTCCTCATTTTCCCAGTCTTTCAAATACAGCTTTAGCACTGTCACCTTTGTCTATTCTCAGCCAGCCATTAGTTTGTACAGCAAGTCTGTTCATCACTTCATTGCCATGTACCTCTATGGAAGTGAATGCTGGAAAATCAGAGACGGAAGATGGTGACTTGTTCCTTTCTGTTTAGCATGTGATAGTCATCATGTGGTGGTGTTTGTGGCTTCCTGTAGGTTTTTATCATGCTTTTATTCTGATTATAGGTGATTGGTATGTCTGGTTGCTCCATTTCAGTGCCCTCTTTGGCCAGATGGTCAGCTTTCACATTGCCTGGTATCCCACACTGGGAGGGAATCCATTGCAAAATGACTCCATTTTGTAAGCCAATTTTTGACAAGGCATCCTTAAGGTCTGGTAGTTTGTTGCATTGAAGAGCTTCCAGTACTGATCTTGCATCTGTGAGAATTACTACAGGACATGTATCAGTTCTGGAGTCTGATAGTTTTTCAACTGCAGCAATAATTGCCCTATACTCTGCATCATAGTTATTGCAGTATTTTCCAGTGGGTATGGAAATCTTGTCAGTGGTGTTGTTTGGATATTCAATATGTGCTCCTGCCCCTCCATTCTTTATGGCATTATGTGCAGATCCATTTGTATACACACGTATCCAGGTGTCACATGGATATTTATCATCTGGAACACTAAGTGTGGCTGTTGATCTTACAAGACTGCTCTGCATCTCACCATTCTGCACACCTTTCACTTCAGTCTGAATAGTTATTTGTGTATAATCTGCTTCTTTCCATGATGTATGCTCTGGTACAGATGATAATGTAACGACTACAGTTGGAAAGTCAGGTATCAGCATATGCATACGCTTGGCCTGATGAATGAAGCTGCTTCTTTTAAGCCGGCTTAGTGCCAAGTTATTGAATCTCTCCTTCAGGGGATGGCTTACAGAGCTAAGGAATTTCTCTCCCATGGTCATGACCTTTGTGTCTCTACATTCCTTTAGCGCTTGAACACCAACTATTTTCTGCATTTCTGCTGTTGGTGTGGACCTCATGGCACCTGTGATAATCCATAGTGACTGATTTTGAACCTTGTTTAGATTATGCAGCGTAGTGTTTGATGCTGTGCACCAAGATGTTGAGCCATGTTCTAAATGTGGTAGAATACTTTGCTGATATACATTCTTGAGGATTCTTTCACTAGCTCCCCATGTGGTTCCATTCAATTTTCTTAATATGGCTAGTTTTCTTCTGGCTTTTGCTTCTGCACTGTTGATGTGTTGCTTCCAAGTCAGTTTTGAGTCAAGAGTCACTCCTAAGTAAGTGGGCTGGTTGTCCATCCTTAAGGATATTTCATTTACAAAGATCTTACCTGCTTTCTGTTTAGATGAGAGGGTGAACAGAGTGGTATTTGATTTCTCTGTGTTGATACTTACGCACCATTTGTTTGTCCATGATGACAAGATGTCTGCTGCTCTTTGGAGTCTCTGTGTAGCAACTGTTGCATATTCATCTGGACACCACATGACCAGATCATCTGCATACAGTGCCGCTTTGATTCCATAGGGAAGTTCCTTGACCAGGTCTTTAATGAATACAAGGAGTAGTGTAGGTGAAAGGACTCCTCCTTGTGGTAGACCGTGTTGCAGAAGTACTTTCTGGCTTTTGTGTCCATCCATTACTACTCTAGCTCTTCTATTGTGTAAATAGGACTTTATCCAGTTTTACAGTCTTCCATTCACATTGTAGTTTCTTAGTTTCCACAGCAGACCTTTTTTCCATACTTTATCAAAGGCTTTCTTCAGGTCTATCCACGCTGCTAGTACAAGGTTTTTCTCTTGGAATGCATCCTCAATCTCTTGAGAGAGATAGGTCACTTGATCTTCCTTACTGTAGTACTGCCTAAATCCTGCTTGTTGTGGAACGAGAAGGTTTTCACTTTCTAGGTACCATTTTAGCCTCAGGTCAATGATGCGTTCCATCGTTTTGCATAGGCAGCTAGTGAGACTGAGTGGCCTGTAGCTGGAGGCAGTATCACTGTTTTTCCCTGGCTTTAGCAGTGGTACCGTGCTTGCTTCCTTCCAGATTTGAGGTAACTTACCTGTGCTCCAGAACATATTGAAAATATCAAACAGCTTTCCCATTGCTGCCATTCCCAGGTTCTTGATCATTTCATTGGACACTCCATCTGGTCCTGGTGATTTCCTTGGTTTCAGTTTACTAACTGCTAGGTCTAACTCACTGCGTGTGATTGGTGCATCCATGACCTCCACTTTTCTGACTTGTTCCTCTTCTTTCTGTGGGTCAATGTGCACTGTACACTCTTTCTCTGGATGGATATCAATGTTGCAGTCCTGTGCAAACATGCGGGCAAAGTGATCTGCTACCTGGTTACCCGTAAGAGTTTTCCCATCCTCTATTAGTGTAATCTTTGTACTTCTTCCAGTACTCTCATCATTTAACTGTTTGATTAGTTTCCACAGTTTCCTTCCATCCTTTTGAAAGTTTAGGGACTCTGTTTTCTCTCTCCAACTTTTCCGTCTGGCTTGCAGGTTGGCTCTCTGAAATTTGGCCTTAGAATGTTGGTAATTATTGTGGTGTTCTTGGCATGGTCTATTTTCTGCTTGCTTTTGAGCTGCTTCCACGTCATCATGGAGTTTTCCTCTGGGATTGGTTTCACGAGTGGCCTGAAGGATACAAGCATTGAATTCCTTCACTATGCTGTTAATATCCTTACCTTCTATGGACAGCTGTCCCAGCATGATACCTGTATGATGTCTGTACATTGTCCAGTTTGCTTTTTTATAGTTCCATCTGGGGAGAGGGCTACTGGTGTTAAGGAGTTCATTTTCTATTGTCAGGAAGACTGGTCGATGGTCGCTACCTCCAAGTTGTTTTCCAACTTCATGTGTAATGTTCCACTTCAGATCTGGAGAGTGGAATGCCAGATCTGGTGTTGAGGTTGTATGCCAAGCCCTTGAGTAAAATGTTGGGGGATCCATTGGCTGGTTGATCAGAAGAAGTCCATTATCATCCTGCCAGCTCTCAACTTCCTCTCTTCTCTTGTCTATGTGGTCATAGCCCCAGCTCTCGGAATGGCCGTTAAAATCACCACATACCATCAGTCTCTCTTTGTGTGGGATTGTTTCTAAAGCAAGTGGGTGGTCATTAGGACAGTAATAGTTAAGGAGGTGGAAATCTGTATTACTACTTTTTAGATGGATCATCTGGTATTCGGCTCCTTCCATGTACACTCCCACCTGACATGTGCTGATGTTATTCTTAACAAGTGTGAGTACTCCTCCTTTTCTTCTGTCCTATTGGTCTGATCTAAAACACTGGTAGCCTCTGATTTTAAAGGCGGCATCTTTGGTTAGGTGTGTCTCCTGTATGCAGCATATACCTACCTGCTATGCAGAAAATATGTTCTCTAGTTCCACCTTTTTGCTATAGCCATCTCTAACACTGCTGACACCCTCAGCATTCCACTGCATTATTTTAAGTTCTTGCTTTTTGGCTGTTTTCTTCCGTTGTATTTTTTGGCCAGTAGCTCTACTCTCATGTCTCCTGACTCCACAAGACGAACTGAGAGGACCTCCAGTAGTATTGGGTGGACCCTTTCGAGGCAGGGGGCCCGGCACTGCACCTGCCTGGTTAGTCTTCACAGGGCAAGCACCATGTTTGAATACTGCAGATAGAGACATTTCATTAGCGATAATGCATGTTACTCTGATTTTTGCGATGCACCTTTTGGCTGGGTAACTCCAACTTCAGCACCTTTCCTTGCTAGGGCAGACTGTGGTCTAGCTTGGACTACCATGAAGACAGTGTGGCTGGCCTGGCCAAAACTTTGCTTTCCAGCCCCTTCTCCATGTTAGACGGTTTTGAGACAGTTCCACAGAGACACTCTGACTTTGAGACGAGGAACCTGATGAGTGCTTCAACGATATCCATTCCCCACCACCTATAGTCTACTGGCTCTGTTTTGTTTACATCATTGTGATAGCCATTGTTGTAAAGCCCCATAGGCTTGTCATGTCCTGGATTCATTGGTTTCAAACCAGACTTCCTTCATCCCCGCCAGAGATCTCCATGTCCCCATCCGTTCACCAGCCTGACATTACATTTTACAAAAATAACAATTACAGTTAGTGTTGATTGCTACAAGTTTCTGGGCTACAGAAGTAGGTCAGAGTTTTTAAGCAAACAGATCTATGTTCCCTGTCTCACAAACACTATGTTAAGATAAGTGTGCTCTTAACACAGTTGTTCCCAGGGGGATACATAGTCATTCAAATTTCAACACAGAAAAATCAATATTTATGGATGTTTGTGACATCCGATAAATCTAACAGATCTACAGCTGCGAGAAACACATATAGTAAGATAGGTCTATTCGGTCAGTGTGACCGTTCTACCACTCAATCTCGAAATAAACTTGAATTTTACCCCCCTATCTATGCATCCAAAATGGCTTATTTATCCCCCATGCTTAAAACACTAGTTTAACTTTGTATTCAGAAGAGTTCTAACTGGTTAAATGAAAAGTAACATTGTGTTTTCAACGAAAGAAAGTCTGAAGCCTCATAGGGCTCTCGGTTTGCACAAAAATCCTTCTAGGGGTCTCTGGTCATCTTTTGATATCTATTGGTACAAAGAGGCTTGTCACTTCTGTATTTTACAAGCCCACCGACAGCCATACCTATTTACTTTACACCTCCTCCCACCCTGAAGCCTGTAAAAACTCCATCCCACACTCCCAACTCCTCCGTCTTCGCAGCATATGTCAGGGTAACTTGGATTTTATAGATCAGTCCAACAACTTATTAGAATTTTTCCATTATTGCCACTACCCAGAAAATGTCCTTCGCGAAGCCTTCAACTGTATCCAACTAGTGAGCATCCCATAAAGAAGCATTCAGAAAAAAGTCTGTTACCCCATCTGACAGAGTTAAGTTAGTACTGCCAGTTTCACCAATATAAGCCATCCTGCATCTTTTTCATACAATGACATGTATCACATTACAGGACTCACATATGAATCCCTCATGGAGAGTGAGGATAGCTTTGGGAAAGGTAATCATTTTTGTTTCCAAGACTACAGGATGGGTACGCAGCAGGGACGGTTATATTTTCTGGTGCCAACATATGGAAGATTCTGCTTCAAGTGGCTAAGGATGTCCTTAAGATTTGGTTTATGTTTGTATGCTAATAGAGGTGGATCAGAGAAAATGTCACGAGTGTCGGGGTGGAGTTTGATTAGTGGCAGATGACAATGAAGAATTTTCTTAACCATCTGACCAAGCGGGTGAAAAGGAAGTACTAATTTAACTCTGTCAGATGGGGTAACAGGTTTTTTTTTTTCCTGAATGCTTCTTTGTGGGATGCTCACAAGTTGGATGCAGCTGAATACTTTCTGAAGGACATTTTCTGGTAAGTGGTGATGGCAGAAAAATTCTAATAATTTATTGGATTGATCTATAAAGTCCAAGTTATCCTGACATATTCGGTGAAGATGGAGGAGTTGGGAGTATGGGATGAAATTCTTACAAGCTTCAGGATGAGAGGAAGTGTAAAGTAAATAGGTGTGGCTGTTGGTGGGCTTGTAAAATACAGATGTATAAAGTAGGAAAAAAGTAGGAACAGCTTTATTAGCTGTGATGTTTTGCCGTGAGCCTTAATCATACAAAAACAGAAAATTCGGGAAAAAAAGCCTATTACCCCATGTGACAGAATTATGTTGGTACTGCCTTTCCACTCGCATAGTCAGATGGTTATGAAAATTCTTTGTCGTCATCCACCACTAATCCAACTTGATCTCAACACTCGCGACATTTTCTCTAATCCACCTCCTATTAGCATACAAGCATGAGCCAAATCTTAAGGACATCCTTGTCCACAACCATTTGAAGCAGAGCTTTACGTATGTTGGCACCAGAAAATGTAACGGTCCCA
Organism: Achatina immaculata; assembly: GCA_009760885.1. Lineage (NCBI taxonomy): Eukaryota > Metazoa > Mollusca > Gastropoda > Stylommatophora > Achatinidae > Lissachatina > Lissachatina immaculata. The sequence continues at coordinate 33,313,329 of CM019702.1, forward strand.
GCTTTGTTACCTGCCCAGCAGTCTGGGAAACGAAAACGATCACCTTTCCCAAAACTATCATCACTCTTCATGAGAGATTCACACGTGAGTCCGTAATGTGATATATGTCATCGTATGCAAAAGATGCAGGATAACATATATTGGTGAGACTGGCCTCAGATTAGGTGATGGCATGCAGAAACATCTGTACGATATCTCCCAGTATGCTTCAAAACCAGTCCCGAATCATTTCAATGGCCCCAACCACAGAGGTAAATCTGATATTCTGATATCAGCCATCAAACAGTGTCACGTAGATAACACAAGATGCCTAGCACTTGAGAACCGCTACATTCAGGATTATGGGACGCTGGAACCACACAGTTTGAACTCGTTATTCAGCTACACCTAACATTCTCCTCTTCAACAATCACAGTCCCTCTCCACTAAGCTCCAATCCCTTCACACTTGTTACACAGAGTTCAGAACCTCCTCAAAGTATCACATAAAAAACCCCTCTACAACCCCTCTACCCCAACTATAATCATCTATTTCACCTTCTCCTGGCTAGGTTAACATTGTATCACTCTCTATCCCCTCCACAATTTCCCCACCCACCTATCACACATCACAAGTCTTCATTTAAACATTCTCTAAGCTCCACAATGGCCATTTCTGAACAAGCATTGGACAAACCACATCTTCTTACAAGTTACAGCTAAGTGCTCTATTCATTTTATTTCCTCTTTTTTTTTAAACATAGCATTCATGTGAATCTATACTTTATCTCCTCTCTCTATTTCTTCGTCCTGTATGTTTTGTATGATTAAGGCTCACACCGAAGTGTCACAACTTTGTAGTCGTTAATAATAAAGTTTTCTCTGTTTAATTCTCCTTATTAGCCAGATTTCTTTAATATTAAGTTCTTGTAGTATGGATATATTTATTAAATTATTAAGTTCACTTGACTTTAAACTTTCACCATCAGTGAAGTATAGGTCACCAATATAATTTTTCAGGAGCTTCTTGTTCTAATTCCTTGAAAATGTGATCAGACAGACATATTTAGAAGAGGCTTCTTAGCAGACTCCACCATCATGAAGACCACTGTAAGACCTGACTAATTAACCAGGCTTTGCATGATCCTAAGAGCACCAAGAGTGAGACAAAAGTCTTAATCTGCTCTTGTTTATGAGCTGCGATATTCATGCTGTCACACTAGTACAATTTTTTATTCTACCACAATCTCTGAAAAATTCCACTTTCATGACCAGAGTTTTACTATTACAAAATTTACTCAAACTCATAATTTCACCACAGTTTGACACTTCTGATATTGTCTTATCATCTTGTATGGATTACAGCCATTTGCATTATCTGGGGATTATGTTCTGAGGAGAAAAATAAAGTTCACCCTCATTCTGAGAGGCACTAAAGGAAATTTCCTGTGGTAATACAGGCTGAAAATCCAGTCTGGAAATGTTTCTTGGAGATGAATTTCAAGTTTAGGACCCATGCTAGCCTGATGTTGGCAATTTCAACTCAGCAGAGACCAGAAGAAGAAAGACTAGAAATCACACACAGAGTACTTCTATTATATACAAAACATGAAAAGAGTGATTGTGGTAAAGCAGAGACAGTGATGTGATTTTACAAAAAAATGACTGAAAGAGGTTACGGTAAGAAGGAATGACAAATGAGGCACTGAGATGAGCATAGTTGAATTCAATTAGAAAACAAACAGTAAAAAATCAGTATTTTGATGGTCTACCTTTGTCAGGGTGATGAACATAGTGAAACAACAAATAAACACAAAAATGCCAATTAACTGGTAGTGTAATTGTGGTATAGTACTCAAATAACAAATAATTTTGTGAAAGAGCAACATCCATATCTAAAAACTGCAATATGTATAGTACACAGAGCAAGCCTTGATTAGTGTTGATTGGTTGTTTCCACTTCCTTCTCTGCATGGTGTGTTTTGTTTTACTTCTAATAAGAAGTTTCCCCCAATTACTAATATACTTTAAAAACATAATTTTAAAAGAATTAAGGCCTCAAACATCTCTATAAATGTCTGAAACATTAAAACACACTATAATTAGTTTTTATTATTATAAATGATTTTTTTAAAGTACTACATATATACAGGTTCACTGTGTCCCATTGAAAAATTCTTGGAGATTGTGGGGGTTAATGGCCATTTCCTTAGAACTTTCACTATAGAATACACAGGGTGAATTTTTTATTTTACCCCAAATATAAAAAAAAAATCTTACTGCGATCTGAACTTGTATGGTCCTAGATGAGAAACTAGTATTCAACGCACATGGGCACATTCAAATGAATTTTTTTTTTTTAAATCTCTCTAATGTAGAACTAACATGCACTTTGTATTTATACTTCTTTGTACTTACTAATTGTTTGTTTTCTTAGTGTTCTTTTTCATTTCATCAAGGTTTACCTTCTCCTCTTTTGTATTATTCAGATGAGATGAGGTGCTTGATACACAGCTGAGATATAAAAAATGAGCATGTTTAAATCAAGATAAAAAATCAAATTTTGTAATAAGTTATTAGAATTCATTATAATTTTCTGGGAGCTTTTATGCTGTGCATAAGGAATTTTTAAAAATTAAGCCAATTTGAACATATTAAAAGATCAAAGCAGTACATGAAAATAAAAATTTGAAATGGAAATGAAACTGACAAATCTGAAAATATACTAATTATGACAGACACTTTTGAAAGATGTTGTCATAAGAAATGATTTCCAGACCTGATAAAAAGTAACATTCTCAAAAAAGGTAGCAAACTGTAAACAGATTTGTAAAATCTACATAAAAAGTCTCTTACCTGGGATGTTTTATCCGTTTCTGAAAAATATCATAGATTTCCACAGAATTGCCTGGAGTTGCAGAACAAAATGGGGTGGCCATCATGAAAAATTCTTTTTCCACTGTTTCAGACTCATCTGAAAATTGTAATGAAAAGACAATAATAACATTACCATTAGTTTCATTTTTTAGTTACTGTACATTTATTATCAATTGTTGCTATTATTTAGTCATTGAAAAACAACTTTTTAACTATCTATGAAATAGGGAAAAATATTATTTGGTCATCAGTGTAAGGGACCATCTTGTCGTGCTATGCATTATGAAATCAGAACCTGATATTTCCAAATTCCCAAATGATAGTTGCTCCCATTATTTCATTTTCAATGTCTTGAATCATCTAAACAAAATAAATGACAAAGTACCAAGAAAGTATGCTTTACCTTGAGAGGATGCAGTTTCAGGAGATTCAAAGATAGCAACTATGTCATCATGTTGGAACTGCTTTGCTGCCTCTAAGCCTTCCTGAATTTCATCTTCACTGTAATCTCCATTTTTGAGAAGACATCTGACTGTCTGACGACACCCACTCTCAGCAGCTACCTGTAAAGCAGTCTTATTTTTCTTGTTTCTTCTTTTAGTTTCCGCTTTTGCCTTTAGAAGAAGGTTTAAAATGACATCATTACTGCTAGATGCACTGGACAAAAGGGGTGTATCTCCATCAAGGTCAGGGAGATTGACATCAGCATTATATTTGATAAGACACTCCACAATATCAATGTGCCCTAACTGAGCACTTATGTTCAGTGCAGTGCTGTTGTGGTGATTCATTGCATTGACATCAACTTTCTTTTCTAATAGGGCCTTAACAATTTCAGCATGACCTCTTCTGGCTGCCATAATGAGAGCTGTATCACCTCTTTCAAATTCTTTCAGTTCCAGATCTGGTTCAGGATCATCAGTGTACAGTAAATAGTTGACGATCTCTAAATTACGATTGTGTGCACTAAGCATTAGAGGTGAATGACCTACGTTATTCTGAGTGTTGACATTGGCTTTGTAATCAAGCAACAAACGGACTGCTTCTTTATGGCCATTAGCACTGCAGATATGCAAAGCTGTGTCTCCTTTGTTACTTTTTAACTCTGTATTGGCTTTGTTCTCCAATAATACTTTCATACATTCTGTGTATCCAAACTGGGTACTGTACATCAGTGGTGTCCAGCCATCTTCACTACATTGATTAACATTTGCTTTCTTTCCTATTAACAATGAAACCAAGTCACCATTTCCTTTATGAGCAGCCATCATTAAAACAGTCCGTTTCTTTTTGTCAACAACATCAACTCTTGCTCCATGATCAATAAGGGCCTCCACAATAAGTCGATGACCATTCAGTGCTGCTGTATGAATGGCATATTCACCCTGACCACCAACTTTGTTGACATCAGCCTTATTCTTCAGTAACAAATTTACAATGTCTGTGTATCCAAAGTGAGAGCTCAAGGTCAGTGGTGTGTTCCTTTTGTGATTAGTAAAGTTTACATCAGCACCATGTTGAATTAACAGCTCTGCAACTCCAACATGACCTTTTAAGGCTGCACTCAAGAGTGGTGTATCACCATCTTCATCTGGAATATTAACTGAAGCTCCATGTTTAATCAAGGCTGTAGCAGCGGCTGTGTGACCATTTGATGCACAAATTCCAATGGCTGTTGCTCCTTGCACAGAACGAACATCACAAAATGCTGGTTTAAGTTTATCAAGAAGGTATGCTACAATCTGTGTGTGTCCAAACTGAGCTGCTATCATTAATGCATTCCATCCTTTTGCTTCTTGGGCACTAACATCTGCTCCTTTTTTATGCAAATATTCAACAATATTCAGATGGCAGTTATATGCAGCATTAATCAAGGCGGTTCGACCATGCACATTGGAAAGATTTACACATGCGCCAGCATCAACTAAAGTCTGCACTATGCGGAAGTGCCCATTCAATGCAGCAAGCATCAAAGGTGTATCACCATCTTTGTCAGACAAGTCCACTTCCGCGTTTGCATCAAGAAGCAGACAAACAGCATGAAAGTGGCCACAATATGCACTCATAAGCAATGGAGTTCTATTGTCATCACCTGTTAGATTGACATCTGCACCAGCTTCAATTAGCATTTTCATAATTTCTGAATTTCCACCAATTGCAGCTTTGTGAAGTACTGGCATACCTTTATTGCCTCTCATGTTTATTCCAGGATAAGGCTTTTCATGTTTTGCAAGCAGCAGCCTAACAATCTGTCTGTGGTTGTTCTGTACTGCCATGCACAGAGCACTTACACCTTCATAATTAAAGATCTCATCATTAGCACCCTTGTCCAGTAGTAACTCTACAATTCCTGTGTGTCCTTTGAGACATGCACACATCAGTGCTGTATCACCTTCATTATCAACAGTATCCAGGTGTGCTTCTGCTCTGATTAGTTGCTCCACAATGTTTCGATGACCTGAAAGAGCACTTGTAAAAAGTGGAGTACGTCCATGTTTGTCTCTAACATTGACAGATGCATTGTGTTTTATGAGTTTCTTCACTGCAAGTGACTGTCCTTGACTAGCTGCAAAATTTAAAGCTGTCGACCCAATTTTATTTATGTGATTAACCTGAGCTCCAGCCCGGAGAAGGATTTTAACATTCTCAATGTGACCATGCCCAGCACATATTTCAAGTGCTGTACCACCTGATACCTGTAGTGCGTTGACATCAGCCCCTTTTTGTGTTAACAGTTCCACTGTTTCAAACATGTTGTGCTGGCAGCAGCTCATTAAGGGTGTCCACCCCCTTTGGTCAGTTGTGTTAATGTCTGCCCCTTTTTTAATGAGCAGGGCAATGATGTCATTAAGTCCTTCTTGGGCAGCTATATTTAAGGCAGTGTCCCCTTTGTTATTCTTCACATGAATATCAGCACCATGATCAATGAGTTCTCTAGCAATTGTTTCATTGGAAGCAGCAATTGCACACATGAGAGCAGTATTACCCTGTTCAATATATCCTGTAGTTTATTCTTTTTTCTATTTTTGCTCCGACTATGTTTTTGTGCTTCCATCTCTCCTTCTTCCTGCAGTTCTTCCAGCTGGCGTTTTAATTCTTGTGGAGATAGAAGGACTTGGCCTAAACCACCCAGTCCAAGATGTTCAGGTAGTTTGGCACTGCCCTGAAGTTCATTGCCCATCTTGTCTTCTAGATGACAGTCAGTAACACTAAAGAAGAAAGGTGGACACCAACCGTAAGTACGTATGTTTTGACGCTAATAAACTTTCAGTGAAAGTAGATTTAAGATTAAATTATAGACTGACCACTCTGTGTGTGGCGAACCATAGCGGATCAAGACTCTGTCCCACCTCTCCTCTGATACCCCTGTTCTTTGGCCTGAAGAACAGAACAAGAATCTCCATAATCCTCACGGTGGTGGAATCTGCTGCAGAAGTATTGCAGACCCTTGTCCACTCCGGGACTAAAAAACTGGCTGACATAACCTGCTCCCAATCCGATACGATGATGTGCTCCCTCATCTTCACAGCATTGGCTTTAAAGAACATCAGCTCGCAGTTTCAGGAAGACAGAAGACAAAAGAACCTGTAGGTTGCGGACTATGCTTTATAAATTTAGTAACAGCAGTTCTCTGGAAGATCAACGAAAAAGAAATACTGCTACGCTTTTTTTTTCCTCCACCATTATAAGGAAGGGGAAAACTGGAAACATTAACCAACTTTATAGGGTCACATCTGATGCACGAATGTTTTAAAGCGCGCACACGCACGCACGCATGCACGAACGCGCACACACACACGCGCGCGCGCGCACACACACACACACACTCAAACGTGAATCATCAAGTGGGCTGCTTGAAATAGCTCGGTGGAAATTCCAAAGTTTGTTGATTACATGATTTATAACTGGGGTTCCCAAAAGTAAATTGCACCCACCCCCACCCCCAAGTGTTGGAAAGTTTGTGGGAAAGTGGGAGAGGGCGTGATGGGGGGGGGGGGGAATAAGAAGCGGCACGTGACAACCAACCAAACTGTGGGAAGGGGGAGGGAAAAAAATGAAAAAGCATGTGGCCAGGAAGGAAATGGGGCAGCATCCCAAAAAACTTTGGGAACCACTGATTTGCAATTATATAGGAAGCAAAAATCTGGACCTGTAACAACAGTTTCTGCTGAATGTACATACAGTTACGTGCATAAATAACCTCACTGAGACTTATAAATGAGAGGGTGACTGGTGCAATTTTATGAGAAAGGAAAAAGACATGGAGAAAACCTATACACCTTCCCCTTTATCTACTTCTAATGATCATCGTGATTCGTTACGTCCGTAAATCTGCGGAAACACTTTAACAGAACTTTATACAACGTGTAAGTGTTCTGTGGAAGAAATTATTCTGTTCACTGAAGAAGTACCTCGTACTGGGCACCTTCGTTACCGAAAATTAGTTTATACAAATTTTACTAATGCTCTCTTATTCTTTCATCAGCTGTTTATTCTTTTGGTTTTTACGTTAGGTTGAATAGCGTGGTACTATACAATACCGTCGATGTGCGAAAAACGAAGGGAGGGAGGATATCGAATATATTAACAGATTAAGGTCACCACCAGTGCTCCTAAGTTAAACTTAGTAAAGCCCTCCACCCTCCCCCTGATGGGAGAAAGAGCGAGCTAAGAAAGTAATCAGCCGAGAGATCTGGAGAATGAACGATTTACGACTGACTCAGTGTTATCGTCAATCTTCATCGTCCTGCATGTGTTCCCGATATATTCTTCCAATGTTGCCAACTTTTTTTCCCCCACAAAAATATCTAGAATTCTCTCAGAATAGATCTACAATTATCTAGATTTTTAAAAGCATTTATCCAAAAAAATATCTAGGAAATATTTTGTCTTTTAAAATAATGTATAAGTAAAAATTAATATGGGAAATGTTATTGAAAGTAATGCTGATATGTTATTAATGCTAATGTGTCATTAATGTTAATAATTACCATCGGACACTGTCACAAAAAATGATGATCATCATTATCGCATTCAGCATTTGAAGGACTCTTAGGCATGATGATGTACTAGCTTCATCTTTTGCATATTTTTTTTTGACACGCTGCTATTGTTAACTTGTTCCTATACCGTTTGAAATTTCAGGAAGAAGTTGATAGGTGCCAAAATAATGCCTTGATAAGCTTCTTCTTCTTCTTCTTCGTTCGCTTCTACTGTGGTCCTCGTTAAGTCCCGTGGTGTCATGTGTGGTCCCCGAAAGGACCACACGAAATCCCCGATATGACCACAAGAGATTCAGAGTATCGCAGGGCTTGAGCCTGTATTCTTGACCTTGATAAGCTGAATTTGATCATTAAAATAACATGAAGAAGTTCCCGCTTTATTTTATTGCAGTTTAACTCTCAGCAACGCTGGTCTTGCACAAATCAACAAGATGGTCACAGTTTACAACTGCACAATGGGAACTCAGAAAAATGGTAACTGATCACTCAAGACTAGATGATTTATTATAAGCACGTATAAAAGTCAAAGGTATTTGTGTTTTGAAATGCACTGCTGTTTCTTACATTTCCCAAATCTTGGTATTTTGCTTTAATGTCACACTTGCAAAATTTACAATGAGGTTTAGTATCATCTTCAGCAATCATCATTATCCATTTCGCAAACAAATCATCTTTTACCTGTTCTTTTCTAAATTTTTATTTGAATTTCTTGAATGTTTACATTTTCAGAGAGATGTAAGGAATAAATAATTCCAATAAATATATTCACATACTTAAAAAAAATAATTTACAGTGACGATAATGGAACTGTTGAACAAAGTTTCCAGAATGTTGAATTACCCGAATAGAATAATTGTGTGGCTCTACTTCATTGATTCATTCTCCAAAATACTAACTAGACAAAAACTAAAACTGGTGCCCAATATAACAGAGTGGACCCAACTAAAACTGAATATCTCGAGAAAATTTGATGATTTAGTTATACATGAAATCTCCTGATGCGGAAATCCGTCCTCGCCAGCAGAGATGGCATTCATCCTATAACCCTCTGTCCCTAATTTGTGGACCTTTTTCACCCTTATTTATAAAATTTACATCATTCAGTGAGGTGATATTTTGACTGTCATTCCAGAGCTAGCCGTTTCTCAGGCGACTCCATTTAGTGATCTAATTAGTTTTTACCTGTTATCTTATTTAAGAAGACTAACTGCCAGTATATATATATGCATTTCCAGTGCTGCAGACTATATGGAAATAAAAAAAAACTAAGCATAAATATGAAAATCAGGATATTTAAGAGTAATGTTCTAAGTGTACTACTCTATGGAAGTGAATGCTGGAAAATTACCAAAACCATAGAAAACAAGTTGAATTCTTTCCAGACTAAATGTTTACGAAGAATTAGAAAAATATTTTAGCCAAACACCATAAGAAATAACATCTTATTGGCAGAAATGCAGATGAAACCACTGACAACAATTATTGAGGAAAGACGCTGGCGATGGTTGGGACATGTGCTCCGAATGACTGACAACTCACTACCAAAAATATCACTAAGACGGACACCACAGGGTAACAGAAGTAAGGGTAGAGACATGGAGAAGAACAACAGAAAGGATGTTGAGCAATAGAAGGCTCACCTGGACAAGAGCAGAAAAAAAGGCGAAGGACAGGCATTTGTGGAAAGTCCTTGCGGAAGCCCCATGTGCACTGGGCACTTAAGGTTCATATATATATATATATGTATATATATATATGTATATATATATAAGTTAAGACTATTCAATTCAGATGTATTGAATAGTCTTAACTATTCCACCTTCATTTATGCATGCGAAAGCTGGAAAACAACAAAGAAATATGCAATAATTTGGACTATTTTGAAAACAAATGCCTAAGGAAAATATACGGCATCAAATGGAACGAATTCAAGAGCAATGCAGAGATAAGACAGATGACTGAACAACAACCAGTCTCATGGGTGATCAGGAAAAGGAGATGGACATATATTAGTCACGTGGTGAGAAGAAACGATTAGAGAATCCCAAAACATACTATCAAGTGGAGCACAACATGCCGAAGAAAAAGAGGCAGACCACGTGAAACTCTAAAGAGGACATTGTTAAGAGAGTCCAAATTAATAGGCATAAAATCCCTTCTTGATGTTGAAAAGCTCGCCGAAAACAGGAAACATTTTTGTACTATCTTGTGAGCCCTATGTGACGTTTAACGGCACGAGAATGATATAAGATATTATATATACATATATATATATATACACACACACTACAAGAACTTAATATTGAAGAAGGTTGGCGTAAAGAGGATTAAACATAGAAAAACTAAAATATTTTGGACACATTAAACGTCATGAGAATTTAGAGGAGACCATCGTGGAAGGGTACATAATGGGAAAAAGAAAGAGATGAAGACTAAGGCGAAGATGGCTGCAAAACGTCGTTGATAATCTGCAAATGGATGCATCAATCTACAAGAAGACGAGATTCACCACCCACCTCCACTGTCTGAACTACTGTCTCCGCCACAAAATAATTCATAAAGATTTTTCGTTATCTTTTCACCCTGCGGCCGGCACACTCCACGTGGTAGAACAAAGACTTCTGGATAAGATCGAGAAAATTGCTCGCGGCTGAGAATGAGCTGTATCATTCAGAATCACAGACACCTGTTGTCCAACCTCGATCGGGTCAATGATAGCCTTGAACGCCGCCTTCACTCTTACACATCAGACAACCGTGTTCTCCTTCTTCTTATCAAACACATTATACACGTCACAAATCGCCAGCTTTACCAGTTCTATGTCTCTGTCAAAGAATATAAACTTAAGCTAATTCTACCACAGCCAGTCTCTTCTACTTCTAGAGGTGAACCACCTTCCAATCACCCCCCCCCCCCCCTTCTTCTGCTACACCTGACAAACAGACTTCTATCTCATTTGACCATCAGAATCCTTTAACACCTCCTGACCAACCTTTCCAGATTACACTGCATATTCAAGTACTCGCACACCCATCCGTAGATGATACCTCCTCTCCTTCTCATCCTCCTCTAGCCTCTAATGTAGTCTGTATTCACCCCGACTTGCCCCTTTCTGATAATGAAAAACTAGTTATCCCCAAAGGCCTTAAATTTATTCCTATCCGCTCTCGGTGTGATCGCTATTTTTTACTCTGCGATGTTAAACAGTTCCATCGCCGACTATGGCTTAAATATCACTTTGCCAACAAAGAGTACAACCAACTCACACAAGACCCCGATAGCACATTTGCACATTACGACCACCATAAATATAGCTGGACACCTTCCTCCGGGGCTTCCCAAGCTTTAGATGTGTATATTGATACGACGTGGCGTGAGATCCTTAACCTCCCACCACCAACACATTTTAACCTAAATAAGGGAGAGTCCAGGACATTGTCCAAACTCCGGCGTCGGAGCGACACTGTGATCAAACCAACAGATAAAACCAGCAATCTCGTAGTTTGGAAAAAAAGATTTATATATCACGGAAGAAATGTCCCAACTCAAGAATATAAAATTCTACTCCCCAGCGAAAAACGATACTACCAGTTCAAATAATGACATAGTGGAAGCAACCATTAAAGACCTGATTACAGAAGGTGGCCTCCCACACCAAGCTGTTTCTCTTCACAATAAGGACAGCTGTTTAGGCACACCTACCTTCTATCTTCTTCCTAAAATCCACAAACCAGACAACCCTGGACGTCCCATTGTATCAGCGTGTTCATACCCCGCTGAGCACATTTCTAACGTTTTTGACAGCATTTTCCAGCCGCTGGTACACAAACTGCCCTCCTTTTTGAAAGATACCAACCAGGCCATAACAACTTTTGATACGATCACACTCTCTCAATACCACACCTATCACATCTTTCTCCTTGATGTCTGCTCCCTATACATTTCTATCACCCATGAGGATGGACTTTTAGCACTCCGCTATTTTCTCGACAGAGACCCTCACCCCACCACTAGCACTGACACCATAATCAGACTTACACCGCTAGTACTAAACCTAAATTATTTCGAATTCAACGGCGAATACTTCGAGTAAACCATTGGTGTTGCCATGGGAACGAAAATGGGTCCCAGTTATGCATGTCCATTTATGGGCTTTCTGGAAGTCAAATTATGGGAAACCTACCTGGTAGACTTCCAGAATTCTATAAAAGGTACATCGATGATGGCATTGGTATCACAAGTATGCCACAGGAAGAGCTAAAAAAATTTATTAAATTCGCCAACTCATTCAATAACAACATAAAACTCACTTATGAAATTTCTTACCAGTCTGTTAACTTTTTAGACATTAAAATTTCTATTGGCACAAACAGGCTTGTCACCTCTGTATTTTACAAGCCCACCAACAGCCACACCTATTTGCTTTACACCTCCTCCCATCCTGAAGCCTGTAAGAACTTAAGCCCATACTCCCAACACCTCCGTCTTCGCCGCATTTGTCAGGATAATTTGGACTTTATAGATCAGTCCAACAAGTTAGTAGAACTTTTCAGTCATCGCCACTACCCAGAAAAGGTCCTTCATGAAGCCTTCAAACGTAACCAACTAGTGAGCCGCAAATAAGTATTCAGGAAAAAGCCTGTTACTCCATCTGACAGAGTTAAGTTAGTACTGCCTTTCCGCCCGCATGGTCAGATGGTTAAGAAAATTCTTTATCGTCATCTGCCGCTAATCCAACTCGACCCCGACACTCGCGATATTTTCTCTGACCCACCCCTATTGGCATACAAACGTGAGCCAAACCTTAAGGACATCCTCGTCCACAGCCACTTGAAGCAGAGCCTTACATATGTTGGCACCAGAAAATGTAATCGCCCCCGCTGCGTTACCTGCCCGGTAGTCTGGGAAATGAAAACAATCACCTTCCCCAAAACTATCCTCACTCTTCATGAGATATTCACATGCGAGTCCCGTAATGTGATATATGTCATCGTTTCCAAAAGATGCAGGATAACGTATATTGGTGAGACTGGCCTCAGTTTAGGGGACCGCATGCAAAAACATCTGTACGACATCGTCCAGCATGCTTCGAAACCAGTCCCAAATCATTTCAATGGGTCCAACCACAGAGGTAAATCTAATTTTCTGGTAACAGCCATCAAACAATGTCACGCACATGACACAAGCCACCTGGCGCTTGAGAACCGCTGCATTCAAAATTATGGGACGCTTTAGTCACATGGGTTAAACTCACTGATCAGCTACACTTAACATTCTCTTCAATCATTATAGTACCTCTCCACTAAGCTCCACCCCTTCTTACTTTTCAAACCCCCTCACAGCATCACTTTGCAACCCCTCTTCCCCAATCATCTATTTCAACTTCTCCTAGCTAGGTCAATATTGTATCACTCTCTCTCCTCTCCCCAGTTCCCCATTCACCACCCCTAGTTACAACCCACCGACCACATATCACAGGTCTCTATTTAAACAGTCTCCACGTTTTACTAAATCCATTCCTGACACACACCGCCGGACAAGTCACACCTTACAATTTACGGCTAAGCACTATATTTAAATTTTTTTCTTTCTTTTTAATAATATTCATTTGAATAAATACTTTATCTCCTCTGTCTGTTTCTTCGTCCTGTATGTTTTTTGTATGATTAAGCATCACGCCGAAACGTCACAACTTTGTAGTTGTTAAGTAATAAAGCTGTTCCTACATTTTTACTAGTTTATACATTCTGGTAACACAGCTTTACTCCAGTACTTTGTGTATAGTTATATACTTATACACTAATTATTGTGTGTTACACAGCTATCTCTTGTATTCTTCCTCTCACCCTAGATCGTGTAAGGACTCTGTTCCTTTTTCTCAGGCAACGTTTCTGTACTGAGGATGTCGATTTCCATGATCATGCTCACCAGATGTTGGATTTCTTCCGCCAACGCGGTTATTCAGAACACGTCATCACTTCGTCCGGGAACCGCATCAGCGATATCTCGCGACAACAAGCCCCCACTCCTAAATCGCCCTGCTGAGTGAAATTCAGACATAGTGAAATTAGTACTCACGTACAACCCCCATAGTTTGGCAGAAGGAGATCTTGTTTCGTCATCCACATCTCCTCCAGGCCGAGCCTGATAAACGTGAACTTTTTGGGGAACCCATAGTGGTGGCCTACAAATGGGACAAGAACCTCAAGGATTCACTAGTTAGAAGTCGCCTCATGACATAGGACAAGACTTTTTATGGTACTAAACACTGAGGTTGCCGTAGATGTAATTCTTGCCTTTTGTTGTTTGAGGTTAACCAGGTTTCCATCCCAAACTCCACACTGTCAGTTCAGGAGGGCTTCACGAGCTCTTCACGCAATGCCATTATGTGCAAGCATTGTGATATGAAGTATATAGGGGAAATCTGTTTATGCTTAGGAGACCGTTTTCGTCAACACTTTAACGACATATCTCCGAGGCCACGGAGACAAGTGGCAAAACACTTCTGACAAAGTAACCACCAAGGAAAACGAGACATTTCTGTTACCGCAATCCGCTCAAGTTCTTCCGATGAACGTTCCCATAAGGCACTAGAACAGCGCCTTATTTTCCAGGCTGGCTCCAACCAAAGCTGGAGTTAACAACAAATTCAGCGTTCTTTAAACTTCTTTAAATTTCCAACTACTTTCTGCTACATATGCTGGACTTTCTTTTTTCAGCCCAACTCACTCCGTGCAGTTTTAACGTTATCTCCGCCTCTCTCTGTAACAGCTTCCATGTGTTTATAGCTTTCTTGACTCTTTCTGTACCCCCCTCCCCCTTTCCCCACTACTGTTATCTTGTCATGTATTGGTAGTAAATCTGGTGCGAGGAAAGCGAAAAGGAGGGAGAGAGATGGATATAATGGTAATCAAGCTGAGAAGAATTTGCTTCGAAATGAATGGGTTTATCTGGTAAGCCATTCAACTGTGACAAGCCTAACATTGCTTTACTGTCCAGGACATGCGTGAGTATATGGCAATGATCTGGCAGAGAGACTTGCTGGACAGGCTAAAATAAATGGCAGACTGACAATGGACAAGGGAGACATTGCTAAGGCTGTATTGGACAGACTTCGAAGAAATGAAGAGCGGGAATGGAAGAACAATGTACCCGTGAAGAGACTGCTGGAACTAGGACAAATTAAAGGTGCTGGTGAGAAATCCAAAATGTGTGGCAGAAAACGCATGGTAAACAACCAACATGTGATAGGAACTATTAACAAATATACTCTTGGATGGATGCGGCGGAGCATATTTGGGGTTGTCCCAAATGCAGTGAAGCCGGAGTCTGAATTTTGAACTTTGAAGGCGATAAAAGAGTTGGTGGAACAGATGAATATAGATGAGTGGAGGGTTTGTAATATTGTAAAGTGAGGATTCTGGGTTGCAAGTTACAGGTGAGAAAAAAAAGTAGAACTTAGTTGAGAGGGTATAATCACTGTGCAGAAAGGGAATGCTAAGTAAGTAAAGCAGAATTTCGAAATAACTCGTTAACTAATAAAGCTGTTTCTACTTTTGTTTTAAATAGTTTAACATTTTATTATCACAGCTTTACTGCAGTGACTTCATGTATATTTATATAATTGCTCTTTGGTATACTTATACCCAAAAACTATTCATGTGTTGGTAAATGTGATGGTTTGCGAACAGGACACATGACAATTTCCTCATGCTTTCCTATGTCTCCACACAGAACTGCTATAAGATCTTTGAGCCATTATTTACACCTAATGTTCACAGTAAAACGCGCCGAACCGCGTGAATGAAGTAAATATAGAAAAGGTGATTCAAGAAAAAAAAATTGCATGATTACAACATTTATTTTAGAGGATACCAGTGTGTTCAACGTTAACAAATAACACCAGCGCGTCTGATAACTGTACAGTACAGAAATATATGGTTACTCTGGTTTTAAATGGTTCATCAGTTAACACTGCCAGAATAAAGTAATGTGTATTGTAAAAGGAATGGGAACGAAAAGGAGGGACAAGCTGCTGAGTGACAGCGCCATTTCGGTTTTGATGCCACAACTTTCAGACTCTCCCGCTATCATACGCTGACCCGTCTACACTGTTGACGTCAGCGAACAATTCTACAAAACGGCTTTACTCATATTTTGATCCTGTATTATAAATCGGTTTAAAGTGGATGCAACTCCGTATCAGGAATCCGTTTGTAAGAACCGAGTACCTGCTTTATCTGAAGAACCAAAAGAATTGGTTCCTGCTCAACTCTACTAGAAACTGCATCATTATATTTAGGACATGCCTATGCGTGTTCGGCTTGTGACATTTTTAGAGAAATAATCCCAGTGTTGTGTTGGTTGTATACTGCGCGTGATCTAGCATTTAGCTGGGATCTGCATCCACTGCCCTTGGCTACATGTAACTGTGAGTAGTATTTGGTGCGTGCTTTGTACGAAATTACTAACATGCAGGCGCTATGAGAAATGGTCCAACCAGTGCATTGTTCCAGGGATCTGGGGGAATTTCTCTTTGTGTGTGTGTTGGTTGGGAAGAAATGGATTAAAGAATAAATAAGTGGATATGTTGGGTGGGGTGGGGGGGGGTGCGAGCACCAACCTACAAATTTCTCTCGGAAACCTTGCTAACGTGCACAAGCGCAACTTTGAGGGCATTGGGGGATGCGGGGAAGAGAAAGAGTGCCCAAAAGCTATTACTTGGCTGTACTGAGTAATATTTCAAATCATGTCGTGTGATGTAAATTCTATTATTAAAATACTCTCGTAGCAACGGTTTTTAATACTGAAATGCCTTTATCCGTGGCCTATGCTTTCAAAGGAGTGAATGGCGTTGATAATACTGAAATAATATACCTGTTAATGCATTTAAAAATAACTGAAAATAAATTATGCAAATGATCAATGACACTAATGGCAAAAACATTTGAAGAGAAAAAAACTTCTGTCACAGCTTTATTCATTAACAAGCACACAGATTTTGGCTTCGGCCTTATTCACGCAGACGAATAAATAGGAAAAGAATAGTCTAACTTAACAAGTATGATACTTAGCTGTGACCTGAATGAAGCCGTGTAATTCACACAGGTGAATGTTACTTACAATATACAGCCGAACCAATCGAAGGATGCACCAAGACTAACACTTCTCCAAGTCTTTTCCCGTGTATGAGGATTGCACTGGATTTAATAATAGCAAATGTCTCGATTGGCTCAGGGTGTAGAAAGATTACGTCAGGGTTATAATTAAAGGTGTTTGGAAATTCTATATTTATATTTTCTTTTACTACCATTTTGTCCTACATTGGTTCCAAGTCTAATTATTTATTATCACAGCTTCCCTGCAGTGACCTTACGTATATTTATATATTTAGTTTTATACACCTTTACTAAAAAAAATTCTGTTATAAATCTGAAGATCCAGTGAAGAACACAATTTTTTGTTTGTTTGTTCTTGGACAGCTCAGACAAGAAACTAAACAAAAAGTCTTACTATACCCACTAAAGCAGTGGTTTCATAAGAGGGCAATACTACAATCCTTTGGGGGGGGGGGGAGAATTTTTTTTTGCAATTTTTTTTTCTGGGGGGGGGGGGGGAGGGTATCAGAATCAATTTGGTAAAAAAGCTTTTTGGGGACACCAAGGAAGGCACGTGGATGACATCTATAAGTTATTTTGGAACCACTGTACTAAAAGCATGACTGAACCTTACCTGTAAGAACAGCTTTAGCTGTGGGGTCTGCCAGATCTTGGGCTGTTTTACCATCTGTATTTCATATATATAAATGCAGAGAAGCAAAAGAAGTGTGGTTAAATGAACAGTGCAGACAGATAGAGGACTCTCATATTAAAGACAGCAAAAACATGCACAAACGAATTAATGAACTCGCAGGCAGGAAAACAAAATATACCACAGGATGCCTGAAATCGAAAGAAGGTAAAATGTTAATGGGAAAAGAAGACATTGTGGACAGGTGGACAGAGTATATCGGTGAGCTATATGGAGGAGAAAGACCAGAATTAACACCAGATACTGAAAACTGTGATGGAACACCAATACTTGAAGATGAAATCATAGATGCCATCAAACACATGAAGAAAGGAAAAGCGACTGGGCCTGATAATATAACAATAGAAGAAATAGAGGCACTAGAGGAGACAGGAATAAAAATAATAACAAAGTTACTAAATGAGATTTACAGCAGTGGTTATATTCCCAGTGACCTGATTAAATCCACGTTTATAGCACTACCAAAGAAACCAGGTGCAAAGGAATGTGACGACCACCGGACTATCAGCCTCTCATGTCACATAACGAAGCTACTTCTGAGAATAATTATGAGAAAAACAAGGAAAAAGATAAAAATGGAAATAGGAGATGAACAGTTTGGATTTGTTGAAGGAAAGGGAACACACAATGCCATTTATGCTTTACGAACACTAACAGAAAGAGCTTTAGAAGTACAGAAAGATCTCTACATATGCTTCGTTGATTACACCAAGGCATTTGACAAGGTGAAACATAATGAAATAATTAAAATGCTTGAAGACATCAGTATAGATGGCAAAGACCTGAGGATTGTAAAACATCTATACTGGCAGCAAGAAGCAGCAGTTCGAGTTGAAAATAGAATTGGAAAATATCAACATATAAAACAAAGGGTGCGACAAGGATGTGTACTATCTCCAGACCTTTTTTCTCTGTATAGCGAGAATATTCTAAGAACAATCATCACAGAACCAGGCATAAAAATTGGAGGATACAATATTAACAACCTTCGGTATGCTGACGACACAGTACTGATAGCTGAGAACCAACAACACCTGCAAAATCTCTTGGATAAAGTCGCCAAAGAAAGTGAACAGAGAGGCCTTACTTTGAACATCAAAAAGACAGAGACTATGGTTATATCTAAGAAACAGAATCCACCAGCATGCAGTATTAAATTAAACGGAACTATTCTAAAGCAGGTGCAGAAATTCAAATACCTTGGAGCAGTAATAACTTCAGATGGGAAATGCAGAACAGAAATTAGGAACAGAATAGGCCAAGCATTTCAGAGAATGAGAAACATATTAGCTAACACATCTTTATCAATGAATGTTAGAAAACGAGTCCTAAAATGCTATACTGAACCTATCTTGTTATATGGAAGTGAATCATGGACAATAGGGAAGTCAGCACAAAAATCATTGGAAGCAGCAGAAATGTGGTTTATTAGAAGAAGGTTGCGAATCCCCTGGACAGCAAAAATAACTAATGAAGAATGTATGAGAAGAGCTGGAGAGACAAAAAACCTTGTCAAAAAGATAAGAGAGAAACAATGTACTTTCATAGGACATGTAATGAGAAGAATATGAAAATATTATAACAACAGGAAAAATAGAAGGAAGAAGATCAAGAGGAAGACCAAGAGAAATGATACTGGACAGTCTGACGGGATGGTGTGAGAGGAGATCACCAACTGAACTGATGGCCTGCATGAAGGATCGGGTACTCTGGAGAAGCATAATAGCCAACGCCAGTTGGCACGGCACCTGATGATGATGATGATGATTTCATATATTTGAATCTGCCCCATGCTGTAATAAAACTAAAGATAGAAGATGAAAAAAAAAAAGATTCAAATCATTACTTTCAGCACCCCTAACAACATTCTAGTTTTATACAACAACACTCTTTATATGCTAATTCCTTTTACAAATGACTTACAAATGATATTAAACTCTGATCCAATCAGATGGCTTATATGCAGCATCTGTCATGTGTTACTGGGGAAATTTTTCATGTTATTGCAGAAACTAGTAATTGTTAAAATAAAAAAGGGGGGGGGGGTGTGTGAAAGGTCAAATTAGTAAATATTTATAAAAGAAAAAAATTAACATCACTAACAATGATGTAACCATCATAAATGTATTAATCTTGTATTAGTGCACAATTAAACTAATTAATTTTGCCCTACTCTAAGGTCTAATAATGTCCTGACCCCGCCCACACCCATAAAAAATATTTATATACTAATCATTTGTCAACACTTTCTTAGACAAACTGATTGGAACTATATGCCAAAATCATTAATTGGTTTAAAAAAAAATTATGCTTATGGTTTATGGTGGTCTAAAATTCTAAAGAAAATTTCAAATCTAAGACATAAATATCATCTTCAAAACTGTACAAGAAAGATGTACAAAGAAATATTTTTAATAATTCCTCACCAATACAGACATCTATTTTCACTTTGATGGCGGCCTCGTGAAGGAGGAGTATAGTTCCAGTTGTCCCGAGCATTTGAAACTCCTCCATGACGAAGAAGTAATGTGACAATTTCTGCATGTCCGAATAAGCATGCATTATGTAATGGGATGAATCCACCATCATCCCTTGCATGTACATTGGCCCCACACTCTAGTAAGTGCTCCACAACATCTTTGCGTCCAAATCCTTGGAAAATAAAACATGCATGGGTTTTACAGAATCTAACTGTGTGAAATTATGAAAGTGTCACTTTGTCTGCTATAATACACATATGTATATATATATATATATATATATATATATATATATATATATATATATAAACAAAGAAAGATGAACAACAATTACAGATCTTTGAGAACAACATCCTAAGAAGACTCTCTGAGCCAATAAAGGATACCAACGACGGAGAATGGAGAGCTAGAAAGAACACTGAACTGAACAGCTCATTTAAATCCCAACGAATTAAAAATGTCTTGTAACTGAACAGACTACGCTGGCTGGGGCATGTAGAAAGAACAAACAAATGAATATGATGTATGCACAAGAGATGAGGGAAAAAAGACCAAGGGGTAGACCAAGACAGAGTTGGAAAGACAACATAGAAGACGATATAAAATAAATTGGTCTCACCAACTGGAGAGAGATCAGGAATAGAAAGGAATGGAGGCGAACTTTATCTGGAGCAATGAGCCTTAATGGCTTGGAAAGCTGAAGAAGATGAAGAATATATATATATATATATATATATATATAATCTCTGAAATATTTAGACCTGATGATGACTTTTCCCCTCTCTTGTTACAATACTTGTCACAATCTCTCACAGCCGTCATTTGCCTCACTATCTACATACTTTCTCAAATGTTTCTACATTTTCAAGCCCTCATTGGATTCCTTTTGGTATTACCACACCAAAAAGGCCCCAGGATGCACCCAGCCTCTAAAAATAGGTACCAGAGAAATCTGGGAAGGTAAAAGGGGCCATGTTTGATACTGGCCACATCACACTATCATGTCCTGATGGGCTTGGAAATACCGGCATAACACCACCATATCCAAAATAAGTTTTAATGGCATGGAAACGGCGATTTCACCTTTTACCTTCACCCATCTCTCTCATTATATGGTAAAAAAATACTGATTATCATTTGCTTTTAGTTTCAAGTATACTATTTTATTTTTTCTTAACTGCACGTTTCTCATTTTTGTTACCTCGGATGCCAATGAACTTATTTAACAATCACCTGAAAGCTATATCAAAACATACAGCATACATGGTGGTCCATACGAACTTGACCACTTCCAAAATATTCTGTGAAGAGGCATGAGCATCAAAATCCTGATAAATGTGTAAACTTTGAAAGTTGAAGTCTCTTAAAGTTACAAATACTGTTTATTTACCATACCAAATGTAAGTCAAATATACAGCACATTATTAGCAAATAAAACTGTTAAAATGTATTTTGTGGCTGGGGCCTATTTATTGCATGTGTGCCACCCTGTACATTCAATATGACAGAAATACACAAGGCCACCCCCCTCCCCCCCCAAACAAAAAGAAACAAAATTTTTTTCAACATTAGCATCATATACAGATTGAACTCCCTCCTTTTCACCATGAACAGCCTTCATGGAAAGAACAGCAGACAGATCCTCTTATCTTATATCTTATATCCTTCCCGTTCCGTTAAACGTCACATAGGGCTCGCAAAGTAGTTCGCCAAATTTTCCTGTCTTCGCCGAGTCTTTCAACCTCATCAAAGGATTTTATGCCTGTTAATTTGGCCTCTCTTAATAATGTCCTCTTCAGAGTTTCACGCGGTCTGCCTCTTTTTCTTCGGCCTGTTGTGTTCCACTTGATAGCTTGTTTTGATATAAGATAAGATAAGAAGCCTTCATGGAAAGAACAGCAGACAGATAGGTTTATGAAAAAAAGGCATCAAGAGGTAGAGTAGGGGAGGGGGTGGTAGCTAGTTCTATCACAACAGGACATATAAGACTAGGCTAGTTAAAGATGGTAGCTTTTGGTTCAGAGATGCCATAAGATGATGATGACTCTTTTGTTCAGAGATCACATGTAGGGATTTTATGTTTCAGACTTGTGGTTCTTAACCTCCTTTTTCAGCCTGAGGACAGCTGTGGACCCTTCTTTAAAAATAAAGGAGTAAACTGAGGTTAGATGATGCTAAAATTAAAAATTTTTTAAGTCAATCCATTTATTGGTCCATGGACTCTAAAAAAATCCTTAAAGGTCTATGAACCCCCCCCCCCCCTCTTCGTCTACAGAAGGATTCTTGGGGGCACTGAAACCAATAAATGGATTAGTTCAATTAAAAAAAAAAATATATATATATATATATATATATATAATGATTGCATGATTATTTATATTTTACATGATTTATGCATGTGAAAGCTGGAAAACAACTAAAGAAATAGACAAGAAATTACACTCTTTTGAAAACAAACGCCTAAGGAAAATACTCGGCATCAAGTGGAACGAATTCAAGAACAATACAGAGATAAGACAGATGACTAAACAACAACCAGTTTCATGGGTGATCAGGAAAAGGAGATGGACATATGTTGGTCAAGTGATGAGAAGAAACAGAATCTGCATAATACGGTATATACATACTGTATGTTTGTATATATATATATATATCATCTGGGTTCCGTTATAGTTTTCTTTTTAATGAGATGTACATAGCTGTTCTCAAGCTGCCCCCCCCCCCCCCGTCACCAAAAACTTACGATCCGCTGTATTATGTAATGATTTGCCTATTTGCAGCAAAATTTGGCTTGTCTTGTAGCTTGTGGTAAAATGACGCATATACATGTATGCGCACTTATTTCTACGGCGTGGTATGTATCTCGTATGCTGTGGAAAATAAAACGTAATTTTCGTTTCAAATTTTAAACTCTCTCTCTCTCTTTCTCTTTCTCTCTCTCTCTCTCTCTCTCTCTCTCTCTCTGCGTTCCCCAATTTACCCTTTGAAAATAAAGTGCGTTCATTTGTTCCCTCCAATTCTCTCTTGTTCAGACTGATACATGTATATATCTTTCTTTCCCCTTCAAACTGATACAAATATTTCTCTTTCCTATTGAAATTACCCCCCCCCCCCTTTTTCAAGAATTATGGCGTCTGACATCTATACAGCAAGTACTCTGACAGTCATCGCTGACACGGGAGTACAAGCCATTACTCGAATGCCAAGCAGGTGTAATGATTCGCGTCGCCCCGATAGTGATTGCACGAACGTTCATCTCTCGTGCATGCCACTTTAGCACGCCGCGTATTTGTTACACCGTGCCTGCGACTCTTGTTGGTCGTGTAAGCAGATGCTTGCTCCAATACTGGACAGCTCACTGTGTTTCATTTTACATCTCGCCCCGAGGTGCGCGTGCCCGCTTCTTGACACCAACCAATCAAACGGTTGAACGAGCCTGAATACAACCAGTGGTTCCCAACCTTTTAACAGTCAATGACCACTTTTCCAACTGCATATAAGTTGTGGACCATCATCTTATATATGATATCGCAATGCCGAGTCCTTAGCTGTTATTTTAGTTTAAAAAGGCACATAATATCAATCGATAACACAGACTCGGACCACCTGATAATGCTTCCAGGACCACGGGCTGGTAACCCCTGGCCTAATCCACACAAAGCAAAGTGTCAAGAGTATGATAAATGCGAGGAACGGAAGGCAGTCTAGGGGGAGATAACGTAAGCCCTTACTACAGCCTTCCGACTATAAATGGGTTCACATTTAAATAAAATCAGTCAAATTGGTTATCCATAAGAAGTTTGTTTCTGTTAATACACATGGTGTCTAAATTGCAGCCCACGGGCCTTCTTTTGCCGTTTGCGAGGCTATTATGAAAATATAATGTATGTCATAAAAAGTAATAGCCAAGAACCGATGAATTTTAGTTCAATGCTGCAACAGAAAGACATCACTATACCTCTAACTGACCGTGCAGACAACAATAACATTTCTCAAGTACTTTACGTAATTCGGATGATGATGATGATGATGATGATGATAGCTTTCCGAGCCATTAAAGCTCATTGCTGCAGATAAAGTTCGTCTCCATTCCTCTATATTCCTAATCTTCTTTCTCCGGTTGGTGACACCAATTTCTTTAATGTCCTCTTCTGTGTTACGTATCTCTCCATGTCCGTTTTAATCTACCGCTTGGTCTTGTTTCCCTCAACTCTTGTGCGTACATAATTTTCGTTCGCCTGTTCTCTTCCATTCTTTCTACATGCCCATTCAGCGTAGTCTGCTCAATTTCAATACATTTATAATTCTTTGGGATTTAAATAAGTTGTTCAGTTCAGTGATCTTTATAGCTCTCCATTCTCCACTATTGGTATCCTTTATCGGCCCAAAGATTCTTCTTACTATCTTGTTCTCAAAGATTTGTAATTGTTCCTCTTTCTTTGTTGTCCCAACGTTTCTTGTCCATACATGGCGGCTGGTCTTATTAGAGTTCTGTAGATTGTTATTTTGGTGTTTTGGGACAGGATTTTGGATTTTAACAGGTGTTGCAAGGTGAAGTATATTTTATTCCCTCTGCTTTTAATTTCCTCGCTTACTATGTTGGATATTCGTATGTTTCTGCCTTCCTAATGATCATATCTCCAACATTTATATAAAATGGATCATTCTAACTCTGGTCTCTTGATATCTTCATATATTCTGTCTTATCTTGGTTAATGATCAAGTCCACTTATTGATACACAGGTATATGCAGGTACTGATGCCTTCTTGCATAGTTTCACCCACTAGGAGGTTGATGTCATCAGCGTATCCTAGTATTTTAGCTTGTTCTTATGTACTGCTTTCTTTTACTTTTCTGATTACCTTTTCTAGTACTAGGTTGAATAGTAATGGAGATAATATATCACCTTGTTTTAAACCAGTTCTTATAGAGAAGGGTTCTGACTTTCTTCTTTTATATACTACTATTTTTGTGAATATTTCAAGCATATTCTGGTCAAACTGATTAATTTATCAGGTTATCTCACATTTTTTCATAATTTTTCGTAAGGTGCTCCGATCTTTTTTAAGTCAATGAAGATATTATGTACTTCTTTTCCATATTCCCAGTACTTTTCTGCTCTTTGACGAAGATAATATATTTGGTCTACTGTTAATCTATTCTTCCTAAAACCTGGCTGATAGTCTCCCAGTATATTCTCACTGTATGGTTTTAATCTATTTAAAAGTATAATAGATGGTATTTTGTAGCTTTGGTTGATTTAGATCTTGGATACAACTGCGGCCCTCTGACCTTTGAAGTTGGGCACCTTTGCATTAACAAATGAGGAACACTATGATATGAGGTTGGAAAAAGGTTATAAAGAAATCTTGTCCGTGAAATAAACGATTTATCTATTACTTCGAGATATTTTTTTTCAAACTTAACAAGACGTTTATTTCGTAGCGTTCACAACAGCTAAGTCATGCTAAATCTGGAGCCTAGTCGATGTAGAGCGGCAGCCTGCCTCCCCCCCCCCCCCACCTCAATATTTTCTCTACAGCACCGTTGGTTCTTCCCTTGGATCTAGAATCTGTGGCTAGGTCTGGGTGCATAAGGTGACTTCTGTCAGATCTCCACAAGAGATGAAACCACTGCTAGCTTGTGAGGACATGTTATAATCTATTACAGTCAACTGATCTTAATCAGTGGAGAAATCCCTGGAATCAAAGAGCGAGAATTGCCAGCCCCTGATACCGGGCTAACGCCTGAAATTATCAAAAACTTATCACATCCTCAACAAAATGGACAAGTATACGCAGAAGGATCTTCAGAGGAATTGGTTAAAGATGTCAGGATGTGTTCAAATTCTCAGACAATGACTGGCTGTTTGTAAACATTCACTGAGCTATGTGGACTCCACAAAACAAATCCCTCAGCCCGGACTCCGCTCTTTTCCTTGTGTCAACAGCTAACTTTCAGACGACATCATTAATTTTACATATCTTCTCTTCTCCCCCCCCCCCCCCAAAAAAAAATGTCTGTTATCAAATAGGCCAGGCGGTGAGCATTCTGGACGAAATTATATACGTCTTAATTCAACACTCTATGAATGAAAGTCTGGCTGTTTACAGCTGTGGCCCGAGCCAACTTTTCAAACACGTTTCCAGCGGTAGTTTTACTTAACAGTCTATCTCTCTAGCGCCTGCTGTGTTGTCCTTTCCGACGCCCTTTCATAAAGGTGCCATAGCCGAAATATTGGGTGTTTATTATGATTATTTCCCCGTGGTTTTCTCTTCATCTCTTATTGTCGTTTCTTTCTCTTTCCCTCCTTTCTTTTTTTGTTAACTGAACATTGTGTTCTACTTTTCCTCCACACACCACTCCTATCTTACCACCTCTTTCTTCTCAACATGCAAACACAAACAATAAACTCTTTCTGTTTTCCTCTAGACATAGGGGTTCCCAAACTCTTCAGCTCATCCACCCCATCACGTTCGTCGACCCCTCAAACACTTTTGTTTTATGAAAGTAATTTAATAAACAGTACCCTAACTAATAATAATAATAATAACAGAAAAATATATACGATCCTATAGATAACCTCGCTGACCCTTGGGGTCGATAAGAATGCTCTGGGGAACACTGGTCTAGAAAAGGTGTTCTCAATCAGTGTGTTTGCGTGGAGGGAAGAGTGACATTAAAAAGCAACATGGGACCCAAAAAAAAAAAAAAAGCTGGGAACACTGGAATATAGGTCCTTAACTTGCCATTGAACAGGAGGCCGTTTCCGTTTAGACTAGTGGTTCTCAACATGTTTTTATAGCACAGACCTCCATCTAAACAAACTCCAAACTTCTCGCGTGTTCTGGGAGGCAAGACTTGACACTGTAAGTTTAAACTCAGGCTAGCGACAATTCTAGCTCAACTGAATCATATTCTTTTCATGCCTCCCGTCACCAACAACAGACCCATCAACGTATGACTTTAAGCACTCTGATTTAGCGTCTGTCCGGTCTAATCGGTACCGGGTTCAAGTCCCAGCAATGGAGATTTTTTTTATTGCTTTTCTTTTTTCTGGTACCACATCAAAAAGGCCCCGTGGATCCATCCAGCTTCTAAAAATGGGTACCAGAGAAATATGTGAAGGTAAATGTAGCCAGACGTGATACTGACCATATCGCACTTTCGTGTGCCCAAAATCTTAGAAATACGGGCCTAATTTTCTAACTAATCTTATTCTTTTAAAAGCTATGTTTCTTCCTCTATTTTTCTTCTCTTTTCCATTAGTTCCATGATATTTTCTTTGCTTGTCTCTGGATCTTTGGTACTGATACCTCTGATATTTGATTAAACGCTTCTTTCAATCTTTCCCACTTACAGCACTACATTATTATACGATAAAATAAATGTTTTCCACTTGAAATAATACTGTATTTATAAGCCTGAAGATGCATCAAACATCATTTCTTACCTCTATATTATTTCTTCCTCTTTTTTTTCTAATATGCCGTTGTTCAGTGTTAAATTTAGTGATCTTTGTTTTCAATATCTTCAGTTTTAATATTAACTTTGCTATTCCCAGCCTGGCTTTTGCAATGCTGCAGACTATATGGAAATTAAAAAAACTAAGCATAAATATGAAAATCAGGATATTTAAGAGTAATGTTCTAAGTGTACTACTCTATGGAAGTGAATGCTGGAAAATCACAAAAACCATAGAAAACAAGTTAAATTCTTTCCAGACTAAATGTTTACGAAGAATTAAAAAAATATTTTGGCCAAACACCATAAGAAATAACATCTTGCTGGCAGAAATGCAGATGAAGCCACTGACAGCAATTATTGAGGAAAGACGCTGGCGATGGTTTGGACGCGTGTTTCGAATGACTGACAACTCACTACCAAAAATAGCACTAAGATGGACACCACAGGGGAACAGAAGTAAGGGTAGACGAAAAGAGACATGGAGAAGAACAACAGAAAGGATGTTGAGCAATAGAGGGCTCACTTGGGCAAGAGCAGAAAAAAAGGCGAAGGACAGGCATTTGTGGAAAACCCTTGCGGAAGCCCCATGTGCCCTGGGCACTTAAGGTTCAGAGAGAGAGAGAGAGATTCCCAGCCTGTGTTAACCAGAACAAGTGAGTCCCATGATTGGTTTTAGAAAGCATTTTGGAAACTTATTTTGATGAGAAAGTGCATTATATGTATATAAATATATACGTGTGTGTATGTGTGGTGTGTGTGCATGCGTGCGTGCGTCCATGTGTGTAAATAATATTATATAACCTATAAACCCATCTAGTCTCACATAGTTCAAAGATGTGCTAATAAAACAATCTTCACACTTTTAGTAGTCTTCCCTCAGTTTTCAAAATGTAGATGCTCTGCTTCTCCTCTTATTTATGAGATTGTGAAGCATGATTTTACTAGGAAATAAATTTACAGTGGTGGTTTCCTTGTCTTTCTTCTGTCTGGACATAACTTTCTCCACTAGACTTAGTTTAAGTAGACAAATATGCGAAGCCTTTGGAGGATACTTATTTTGGTCCCATACTGTTTTTTTAAAATATTCGCAAATAGCCTCTACCTCCAAAACCAATCCACCATTTAGTGGACATAGTTGCAAGAAGTGCAGGCTCCTTCTAAAATGAATTTTCTTATAACCTGGGCCATGCAATAATGCACTTTAATAGCTACACAAAAGTAACTGTCATGCTGGGAAACTTCACTGCTAACCAGAGAAACGAGTGGGAAGAATACTAGAAAAAATGTTGCTCCAGATGATCACAGTAGCACTGATGAAGGGGGCAAAAATAATCAAGATGCAATCTCTGGCATTCTGGGGCAAGATGAGATACAAAGAACGTTAGAGAAGATACAGAATAAGAGAACAAAAATCAAAATTTACAACAAATCTGACCAATTCCACCTGCAACAAAGCCACATTATCATCAAAATTCTTTCAGCATGCCATTTTCAGAAAGTGTTAATAGTAACTGACTATCACAAAGCATTTGTGGGTAGAAATAAGAGTGACTAAAAGAACATGGTAAAAATAAGATTAGATGGACTAATAGAACAGAGCAGAATAAGCTGAGAGAGACTATGAACTAGCAGAACAGGGTAGAATACGAGACTATGGTCTAACAGAAACAGGATTTAACTGTGAGAGACTATGGTCTAACAGAACAGGGTCTAACTGTGAGAGACTATGGTCTAACTGAACAGGGTTTAACTATGAGAGACTATGGTCTAACAGAAACAGGATTTAACTGTGAGAGACTATGGTCTAACAGAACAGTTTAAGTTGTTTCCGTAGTTTTTAAAGCTTAAATTCGTTTGTTGGTTGTTGCTCATTGTTACTGACATTCGTGAATGCACAGTACCCACTTAGACCAAGTGAACAGCAATGGAGTTGTTAAGTTTAGAAATGGTGAGGAAAGAAAGTAATATGATGGCAAAAGTGCTGTTGCAACGGTATCGTAATTCTATACAGTAATTTCTACATAACTTGTACTTTTAGTATTACAGTGTTGTCATACATGAGTACTACTTTTGCTCTATGGTGTTATCATAATATAGTGTCCTACCAAAAGGAGCTGCTGATATAATTGTCAGTTTATTGTGATTTTGGTGTCACTATTTTCTGGTCTTTCTTATTCAGTTTAATCAGTTTGTGTGTCGCACAAGTTATCTGTTAGTCACTCTCAGCTTAGTCTGCCTTGTTCTGTTAGCCAAAGCCTCTCACAGTTAAACCCTAATGTATAAACTAGGAAAAAAAGTAGGAGCAGCTTTATTACTTAACGATTACAAAGTT